>VUQG01023919.1:10637-56624 GCA_015106755.1 Etia nguti | reverse complement strand
GCGTAAATATATATATATATATATATACACACATATATGTGTGTATATATATATATATATATATTTACGCTGTTGATTTGTTATTTACGCTGTTGATTTGTCGTGTTATTTTACTATCAAAAAGTTTGTTACTTTTTACACTGTTGCCGTACATTAATTCCCACCAGCAACCAGCATACATGCTGTGACGTGTTATGTAACAATTTCCTGCTAATTCAGATAGGATAGCCGGGGGAGCATTTCAGCAACCTTCTAGGTACTGCGCATTTCGGTGCCCCATCCCGACAGCTGCATCTCAGCACGGGGAGAATCACATCATCATCCGGCAAGGACAGCTCACCGACAGAGCTTATCCTGGTTCTCCGCGGAGGCTCTGTTTCTACTTGCAGTACTGCACCGTCATCACCGCCGAGGGCCCGGAGTCACAGGCATCTCTCTGACGTTTCAGATGATATGGTAACGGATGAAACAGCCGGGTTAAACCACTTCCTGATTAACCCTACCGACGAGAAGAAGAACTGCTGCGTGGCTGCTGGCTGGAGGAGGAGGCAGGGGAGAAAAACTGACACGTGGATTACTCCTCCTAGGGCATCAGGAAAAACAGACTGCCCCCTCTTCTAGCTCTGTTTCGAATACGGCGATCACCTCCTCTCTCTCTGTTAGTCCAGTTTTACAGGTTATGGGATTCACCGTCGGGATCCTATGATGTGATTTCGCGCATACTTTTACGAGAAGATTTCCCCTTTTTCTTACTTTTCTCACTGATCGACCGGAACGAGAAGAGAGTGCACATATACCCGGAGCGGTTGAGAAGAGGCTGCCGTCCGTCACCTCGCGTTGAATGGCAGTTATTCAAAAATATGGCAAGACCTATAGTCAAGATTTGGTCTGTCACAAGGACAACCATCCGCCCGCCAAGATCGTCCCTGGGTGTCATAAGAAGTGGCCTGAACACAACACCAGCTGGTCAAGGTAACCGTTGGTAACACCAACTCATCGGGGCTCGTTTTAACCATGTTTTAGCAACTCTACTACCTTAAACCCACCCCCCAAAAAGGCTCACAGAGGCCATATGGAGGGGGGAGAGTTTTTAACTTTTAAATCGTTAATGACGCTTAATGCCTGGTCATGTCACCCATAATGTCATGCATCCACGGTTTTTGAAGTGCTGTATCTCCTGGTGACACGTATCTTTTCTAGCCTTTCATGGCTCAGTGCTTTTATGCATTGCCATTTTGGCTAAAAAGAAGGAAATAACAGTGCTGCCTTTATGAAAAAACTGTCATAAACTATTATAAAGTTATGATGTACATTTTGAATACTAGTATCTTATGTATAGATCTAACCAAACCATGTTAGAACCCATCACCACTAACCCCTGTTGAATGCCCTACAGGTTGGATTTGCTTCTGCCACATACTGTAGATAAGACAGCCCCTATGAACTGGTCTAACAAGTCCAAAGTTTGTCCCCAGCTGTTGGGGGATGTGCAGCCAAATTCAAATCGCTCTGCTCTCCTCCGGTGCAGGCCTGTGGCAAGGATATGGACAGTGGTGCTGCTGTTGGGGACATGCCTCCTGTACTGCGCCCGTGTGGCGATGCCCATCTGTGCCGTCAGCATGGCGGAGCAGTTTGGCTGGACCAAGAGGGAATCTGGCATGGTACTGGGTAGCTTCTTCTGGGGCTACTGCTTCACTCAGGTGTTCGGAGGCTACGTGAGTGACCGGTAAGAAAGTGTATGCTCTATAAGTTGATAGGCTCTGGGTTTATGATTGAGAATTATCTTGTGTCTACAGGACTCTGAAGTGGGTTCTAGTTTTAGAGTTGTAATTAAATCAAGTCGCTTTATGTTGAACCGCGCTGGCACTGACGCAACCAGCCCGGTTGTGTTTGCTCAGTCTGCAGAGATAATGTGATGTATGAGCGGGATGTTTTCCCTGTAATATCATTTTAAATAACAGTGTCATTAACAGATAAGCTGCATGGGTGTCTGCACAGTGTGTTTTTTCCCACTCTAGAAACTGTTAACAGTCCAAAGTACTTGATCTAAAGCCTTAGAAGTCAAAAGTCAAAGCTAATGCAACCCATCTGTGCTCTGTCCACAGGGTGGGAGGTGAGAAGGTCCTCCTGCTGTCTGCAGCAGCCTGGGGTTCAATGACAGCTTTCACCCCAATCCTGGCCCACTTCTGCTCCCAGCCGATCCTCTCTATGACACTAGCCCGCTTCCTCATGGGCCTACTGCAAGGTGAGATTAGCAGTGTGCAAGATGAATCATCACTTAAGATTACATTAGTGAGGTGTAAGATCCAGGTAATGAAAAAGGACAGGACTCCGATGGGTCGCAGTTTCTGGTTCCCGATAACTGCCAGACATATTTGCAACTGGAATTGCTGTTTTGCAGTCGCATGTCCCTGCCAAAAACATGCTTCAGTTTAAATGGACTCATATAGTGAAGACTTCTGAAATACAGCGTTGAGTGAGGGCCAGAAGTTTTTTGATTATTTTTCAGACCTTTATGATATCACAATGATGCAAATCTTTGACCTTTTGAATATAAAATGTCACCACTCATTTGTTTTTTCTTTTTTAACGTTTTTGTAATTCTCTTCTCATAATTAACGTATTATTCTATCTATGGCCTTATGTGACCTTGAAGCATTTTTTGAGCCCAAGTGGACATTTGTGCCAAATCTGAAGGAAGAAAATTTCCTTTAGGGTTTCTTGAGATATCATGTTCACAACAACTGAAGAGACAACAAAGCAATGTGAGGTCAGAGTGAGTTTCTTTGAGTCCAAGTGAATGTTTGTCCCAGATTTGGTGAGATTTTCTCAGTGTGCTCTAAAGATATTGTGCACGAGAACAGTAGGGATGGGCCATCAGACATTATTCATCTGACCACAACTGCTGCTGGCTTTAATGCCTCAAGAGCATTTGCCAGTAAATGGTCTTTCATTTATTTTCTTTGGCATTTCTTACAAAATTCTGTTTGCAATGCATCCGCTTACTGTTTGCTTCAGGGAAGTTGAAATATTCTATCTGAGCCACATGAACTCGTGCAGACACATGTTAAAGTCCTGGTTGATTCATGTTGGCGGACGTTTGTCTTGTGTTTAATCATTAAATTTGTCAGTCACACTTACAAGGAATTTGTGTTGAATGTGTCCACTGCAGAGACAACAAAGACATGCTAAAAACACTCTTACACAAGCTAATTTTTTAATGTTAAAAATGTGGGATCCCAGGAAACCAAGATCTTTGAGTAGCCTACATTCATCATGGCTAATTTGTATATAGAAAACAAATAATAATTCTCATATTTGTTGAGCAATCAAGACATATTTACCTCTGTTGGTGAGATGTTCGATTTGTCACACAGACATCTGTACTTTGCTTTCTTTGGCTTTAGAACAACGATTAAGTTTAGTGATTTAAGAGTGTCCTTGAATTGATTTGGCTGCATTGTTTTATGTCAAATAACCCGGCACAGTATCAGATGTGCTATTCTGTTTCTGTCTTATTAGACAATAATGTGAAACGTTCTTCCGCTGAACCTTAAGTCCTTCTAAAATTTGGCTACGCTTTGTGTTTTCATGTCAGGAGTTCATTACCCCTCTCTTGCAAGTCTGTGCTCACAAAAGGTGGTGGAGAGCGAAAGAGGCTTCCTCATGAGCACCGTGGGTAGTGGCTCCTATCTGGGGTGAGTCAAGTGTTATGCAATAACTGGGTAGTAGTGAGAAAAAGCTGAGTGTTCCTTCTTAGTTCATTATTGGGGTTTTTTAGCGAATCGCGTTTTTTTTGTGCCTTTTGTGATCCTCTTATTCCTTTTAATAGCAGTTACTATTAAATATGGTGATTTCATTGTTTATGACAAAATGGGTAAGGAAATTTCACGATAAAATTCTGTCATACTAATCACATGCTGAAACGTCTTTTTACAGGGTTGTGTTTTAACTTGTCATGTCTTGTTGTGGTTTTATTTCCCAGCACTCTGGTAATTGGGGGGGCTGGCTCCCTCATGTTGGACCTTTATGGCTGGCAGAGTGTTTTCTATGTTTCTGGACTCCTTTCAGTCCTGTGGGCCTACTGCATGTGGAAATATCTACTCAAAGGAGAAGGCAAGTGATGCTTCAGCTGTGTCAGTGGTTTCTGTGCTGTCTCTTATCTTGTACCTGCTCAACTGGAGTCAGCGTCTTCTTCTGTGCTCATGTTCCTGTATTTTATCTGTGTTTTGTAGGGCCTATAATCACCCTAGAGTCCCTGGGCAGCAGTGGAGCCCAGTCCAAACTGACCAAAAGACACTGGTTACGGCTCTTAAAACAGCCTGCTGTCTGGTGAGATAAAGCTGGTGTTTATTTGTGAGGGTGTGACTTTATGTGCAATTACACCTATAATTTTTGTACACGTATTTTATGCTCTGTGCACATGTGCAGTACTGCATGCTTGTTTTCATATTCAGATGGATAAGCAGCGATAATCTTGCCTGTGTGCCTTCACGTTCTGATGTAATGCTTCGGCTGATTTACTGCAACCTCAAAATTTCAGAATACCAATTGCAGCCATTGCATGTGTGTTGAGCTAGGAGAAAAAAAATAGGAGGAGGAATGTGGAAATATGTAAAACATCTTATTATCAGATTTATGTCTGTTTTCCTCAGCTGTCTGAATCATGTCTCTGAGGTTTTTTCCTTCCAGTCCCTCCCTATTGCCTAGATATTTATACACTGTAATACACCTGATGTGCTCCATTTTCAGTGACACAGAGTACATGTGTGGTCTTAATTGATCTGATCCCCGTTGACACCTCCACATATTACATGATAGTTTAATGGATGTGGGCTTATAAGTATTACTATGCTGTTGGCTCACTCACTAACATAATGCTTCATACCTTCATAGAGGTATCAGTTAATAACAAATAGCACAGATACAACCCTTTGTCTAATAGGAAAAACAGTATCTGAGTCAATGTGTCATTGTGTGCTAAAAAAACACGCAGAACGAGTAGGTGTGTAATTGTAATGGGCTCACTGAGACTTGTTTTTCTTCATTCAATAACCAGTGCCGTAATCGTGACGCACCTCTGCACGGCGAGCACCTTCTTCACTCTTTTGTCATGGCTGCCAACATTCTTTAAAGACACATTCCCCGATGCCAAGGTAACTATTTTCTCATGACTCCTTTGATTATTAGACAAACCAATCAATAAAAAAAGGGCATAAGGGATAAAAATATGAAAGACCGTACCTTTATTTACTAGACTTAGAGTCCACAGCCATGTGAGTGGCTTTGTGAAACTAGAATTAGATATAAAGGCGCTTCGAGCTATGTTCTAAGTTTTGCAGTTATATAAATCAAAACACTGAATAGGTTAAAATTTCGACCAAATGGCGGCGCTTGAGGAAAAGTCAAGGAAAAATGCACTCTTTTGTAAACTCCTGTTTTGAAGCTTTGATTTTAGCATTTTGGCAATCACCATCCTGGTTTCTTGGAACCAGAAGTGACCACTTAAATGACACAGTGGGGGATTCATAGACTGCATTGCTGCATTCCACAGACACAGATATCTGCTGAGTAACATGCTAATAAAATACTACAGTTTGACTCTTTAGAATTCACATATAGGCTGTAGGAAAAAATAACCAGCAAAAATGGTGCCAGCAATATTATTTTTCAGGTAGTTGCATTAAACATGTGCCAAAAGGCACAAATAACACAAGTGCAATTGAGTCATCTGGTTCAGTGACTCAAATTAGCTGAGGTGAACTAGCTTTGGGCCTCTTAATCTGCATCTTTTAAGCCTTAATGAAATTTAAGAAGGAGATTACAAGAAAGGGGGGGGGGGGTTGGCCAAAACCTCCTTTTTTTGTACTAGGCTGCAAACATGTTTACTTATGGTATAATGTTGAGCATTTTAACTTGAAAATCTGTCTGACCAAGCAGCTGGAAAAATGACAAGAATTACAGCTCCTGAAGGGGCCACTTGAACCTGGCTTCAAAACAGAGGCAATCTCCATAGATTTGCATGTTAAAATGTCCAAATTAACAGCATTACAAAGCATGTTTACAACTTAGCAAAAAAATGGGCTCTGTGAATGCTTTCCGAATTCATAACAGCTCTACAATTGGTGGGTTTTCTTGTTGTTTTAACTCACGCGTTTTGGTTTTTCTAAGATTTTAATTTTTAGCCGTGGCCACCTTGATTGCCAGATTTGGTGATGTAGGCAGCTGTAGATGTCTGCTGGTCCTTACCTGTGCTCATTTGAGTCACAGAGTTGGATTTGTCTCCTGATGTTGGTGACTTTGCATCACATGACAAATAATGTGACTTGTGTACGTATGGACCAACAAGAAGTTTTTGTTTTGTTTTTTTATAAGTGAAACTCTAGTTTTGATTGACACCAGCAGTGATGCGTGTCTGTACAACGTATGAGGAATGTTACAAGTGCAGCTGATTTGTCAGGTATATTTATATTTAGCATACTTGACGGACAAGTATATTTAGCACCCTGCCCTATTTCCTAAACGTGGGTTCCTCTGGTTCCTAAAAAGCATGACAGTGGCTAAAATGCTATTGGTTAGACTTTAAAATGCAGTCAAGAAATCACTGGGTGTCTACATCCATCTTCTAAAAAGAATTTATAAGACTGGTTGACTTTTTAAGGCAACATTAAGTGACAGTTAATTGTCATTAACTGTTAGGATCATCATCACCGAGATAGGCCACTAATGTCCTTGATACACTACAAGAACCTGGCTGCTGTATGTGGTCAAATAAACCAAAAAATATTTCATTTGTCCAGGGCTGGGTGTTCAATGTCATTCCTTGGTTAGTGGCCATACCGTCATCCCTCTTTAGTGGCTGTCTCTCTGACCACCTCATCAGTCAAGGTAGACAATAGGAGAAATAAACTGTACATCAGTATAATTTTAAATGTTTAGTGCACTGATATTGTTATGTTGGACTTCCCTAATCTCTCTTCTGAATCCCTCAGGCTTCGATACAGCATCAGTGAGGAAGTTGATGCAGGTACAGTATTTCTCAGTTGTTGTGTTATATTTTACTGTATGTTGCGTGTTTAGTGTGATTCTTCTTCCCAGTGCAAAGTGCATGAATGTCCTGTTTACACTGCGTATGCAATGAATTATGTATAATTGTGTTTGATGTGGGGTTTTTTTTTTTTTTGTGTGTCCATCCCTGTGTTAGTTTTTCTCCATGGGTGTGTCCAGTGTGTTTACCCTTCTTCTGTGTGGCACAACTACCTTCCCCTGGGCTGTAGCATTTGTGTCTGCCACCATGGGCCTCACCACCTTCAGTCACAGGTACTGGCACCCACCGTTTCCTCACACTCTGTAGCTGTATTCACACTTATGCTGCAGCCCTCAACTTTTCTAAACATTACCCGACAGAGGTGCTTATGAGAACACAAAGATCCCACGCACCTGGATCAAATATTAAATGGTCTTTAGCCTGCTTGTTCCTTAGTAAGAAGTGTTTTTGTGATGCCCCATTGTGGGTATTTGAGCAGATGTGAGGTTAGTGAGGCTTTACATGTGAATGTGGTGTTTCCTAAGAGATTGTTTTGTGTTTTGTTCACTCAAACTTGATGATACAATTTCAGAAGATTACCCTTATTTACATAGCTTCTTAGAAATTAAATTGTTAAATATTTCACCACTTTTTCTCCCCCAGTGAACAACTCTGTATTTGACAAAGTCTTAAATCATGCTGCTTGGCTCAGGCGTAACCAAGGAAGACTTGGCAGGTCTCAGTTTTTATTAGGCATGCAGTTTGTCTAGTTGTCATTGTATCTGATCAGTGTCTGTAAGCATTTATGTTTTAACCACTTTACCTAGTAGTGCCTTATTACACTTTGTTTGTCTTGGAATAGGTCATCCCAGCTACAAACAGGGCATAAACATTGACTTTAATTTTAATAATTTAAAATAATTTCCAAAGTAAATATTGCATTTTTTTTTTTAAGAATCCATTAATGCATGTTTGGTGTACTAATGAGTATGCAAGCCAACCTGGGTTTATGGTAATGAAGGTACAGCCGCTACAATGGTATGATTCACTGATGTGTATTTAATAGCTTGTGAACAACACTGGAGCTCTTTGGCGCAGAGGAACTGGATACATTTTTAAAAAGAGTGACTAAAGAAAAGGATAAAAAAGAATAAGAAAAAAAGGATCAGTTCTTTGGCGGTTTGGGGCTTTTAAGGGATTTGTTCACAGCAATAAGATATCAAAAAAATATATAAAAATAATCAGATATCCTTTAAATTAAATTGTGAGTGCACTTCTTTTAGTGTATTCAGTTGCATATTGAAAGGGGAAGCCTGAGGAACAATGAAGAAGCGTGACCACAGCAGGAATTTTATCTAGAAGGTGTGGCCATGTCTAATGATATATATATATAGATAGATACATAGATAGATATAGATATAGATATAGATATAGATATGGTATAACTGTTCAACAGTTATAACAGTTGAATTTTTTAGAAAAGAGATCAGTGAGCTCATCTGCTGCTCATCCAGTGAGCAGCAGTTTTCTGCATATGATGTGGTGGCAGACCTTAGTAGAGTCAATGTCAACCCAGTTTTCTTGTTTTGAGAGACGGATTTTTAAAATCCTTATTAGGGCAAATCTAAAGTCAGTGTATTGTAATGAGAATTTGCATCACAGAATAGTTTTAGGTTTTAAACATTTGAGTTTTTCTTAGGTACATATAAGAAGGAGTATTAGGGCCACATTAAGAAAAAATATTATCGGTCATTTCACAGTTCTATTCAAAGAAAAAAGTCAAAATTGGATTTTGAGAAAATATTTAAAATGTGCAGATTCCAGTTGTTTCAAGATAAACTGCCACGGCTGCTATGCCCTCTACAAAATGCCTTGTGTATATGACTTAGTGAAACAAATTGATCAGCTGCCTTGTGATACAGCATACATCTTTATTGCACTGGGGGGTAACCTTCAATCACTTTGCATCTGTTCATTAGCAGCCTTTTACCAGATGTGGTTTTTCGGTCTGACCAGAGAGTGTTTATGCGCTAAAAGAGAAATCATTTCCTTCCTTGTTACTAAAGCCAATTCTGAAGTATAATTTCACTAACTCAGAGGGTACAGCAACCGTCGCAGTTGGTCTTGAAACAACTATAATCTCTCTGACTTTTTTCTTGAAATTCCAACTTTATTTTCAAAACAATCAATAATATATATTTTTTCTTAATGTGGCCTTAATACTACATTGTACACATATTATAAATGGTGTAAAAAAAGTATTTCGTAAGTTATATTTCAGTAAATATAGTGTTTATGATTTGGACAAAAAATGTATTTCATTTTGTTTTTTTGTGGGCCCATTAATGATATTTCAAACTCACTGAAGAAAATCTATCCTTCACTCTGGTTCCAGCCATGACGACTTAAAGACAGTAGAATTGATATAGATATGTTTGCAATAAACCAGTAAATATGCATTCAGCAGTAGCACAGTACGGACACAGATTTTCTCTCCATCTGTTTTTTTATGGGAAAGAATGCCATTCAGAGTTAGGCTTATACTCTGTTGCGGTTTGGGATATATTTAGAGTCATTTCTGAACTTCATAAGATGAAATTACATGTTTTTCTTTTGCAGTGGTGTCTCTGTAAATGTTCAAGATCTTGCTCCATCCTGTGCTGGCGCTTTATTTGGTAAGTTCTAAAAATGTGTTTTAGAACAATGGCAAAATGTCACACCTTACGAGTACTCACTGTACATTTCTTTTCCAGGCGTTATGAATACATGCGGTGCTTTCTCAGGTGAGTTTGTATTAATTACAAAATATCTACTGGTCATTAATCTTTTACCAGCAGTTGGTTTTATGCTTTAAAGTGAAATAATTGATTCACTTCTCTAAATTCAAACTTTGAGGTGATGTGCTGAATGTCAGTCCCGCTTGTCTCTTTGTCCCATGCATATTTCATCAAGGGAGCATGATGAAGTTTGTGTCAGATGAATATTACAGGGAAGACAGGATGACAGTTAGTGGTCCTTTGAGGGACACAGAAAAGACTGACATTTTCTCTGTAGAAATTTAGATCTGGGACAAATTGAATAGTTTTGCCACTTAAAAGACACTGCACATGTTGTTACCCTCTTTGTGATGCTTTGCTATTTATAGCTACTCTGTGTTCCTGTGCAGGGGTCTTAATGGTGTACTTCTCCGGGTATCTCATTGAGGCGACAGGCTCATGGGCTTCTGTGTTTGCCCTCATCACCACGGTCAACCTGCTTGGCCTCTGTACCTTCCTGGCATTCGCTGAGGCACGCCGGGTTGACATTGACTCTACTAAGGTCCGGCACCACAACATACACATCTAAATCGTCAGTTATCGGAGGGACCTGAATGTGACCTTGGGCAACCAGCAGCTGCGATATTATCCAGTGCATAGATGAAACCTGCACACAACAATTATGAAAAGTTTGTTTGGCTTTGTGGTTGTTTGACTGCAACAGCAGCACACAGCAGAGCCTGCACAATGTTACTGAAAAGTCTTGTGGGGCTTTAACCTTGGATCCTGGAAAGAAGACAACTGTGTTAAAGGGTGCTGTGCTAGTTAAGGAAGAACGTGGAAGGGTGAACATTGAAATAGGAAAGACTACACTACCTCCAGGCTCCAGCTTGTGCATCATGGAAAATAGTTTACACTTAACATGTGTACAGACTGTGTTACTTAGGAATAAGAAAATCAAAGAGATTGTTAACTGAAAGCCATAGCCCACTGCTCTGCTGGGTTTGTGCTTTTGTGCTGAATGAGCTGTGAGATTGATGGATGTGTCACTCTCTGGAGTGAGAGCTGTGACAGACCGAGGTGGTTTGTTTTTGCCCTGCAGGGATGGGTTAGGCGGCGTGGATGACACAGGGAGAGTCCAACCTCTCATACCTGAAGTCTTTTATTAGTACGCCTCACTCAGCCATCACTGAGAGATCTGAGTGACACCTCATTACCCACCCACTAATTACTTTAAAGTCGGTTTAATGTCCTATACAATTTACCTTCTGTGGTTCGAATCACCGAGAGCTTTATGGCAGCAAGGCTTTGCCTAAGTGCGCTCTCTCTGATCGTTGTCTCAAAGGGTTTGTTTTAAGTTGAAAGACCAAAGGTTATTAATTAATTTAATTAATTGTATTTTGATTATTTGTAATTGCATGTAATAGAAATACCTCACCTAATTGCTTTGAGTAATTTTATATTTATATGGATAGAGTTTCAAAAACTTTTTTTTTTAATTGTGTTAAATAGATAGGAAAAGAGAGAGGTTAGATGACAAACAACAAATATATCTAAATAATCACCAGTGTGATATAATAATGATGTAAAAACAACACATGCAGACAACACGATTCTTCAAGAAGAAACTTTTTTAGGTTGCATTATTATCACACTTAATACCTTTGTTACTTAGGCACTAGACAGGAAGTGATATCAGTATTTGGGACAGAAATAGTTGGCACAGGAGAGGATCCGTTAACTTTTCATGATAGGTAGTGCTAGCTCACTAAGGCAGTTTGAAATAGTCTCCAAGTTACACAGTGACGTGATGAATGTTAGGGGACAGGCGAGATAACGATAAATTATCGGATTTAGTACAATCTAACTGGAAACCTATGTAGCAACGTAAAACTAGCTGCATAACTCTGTCTGAAGGTTTAGGTAAATGTAGCATTTATCTTTGGCGTTCACAGTTTTACGAGTTCTGTATTCATGTTAGGTCCAGATGCTTATTTGATACCTTAAATCTATGCATTTATTATTTCGTGCCTGAGTTGAGCAACAAGAAAACTGCAAGACATGCACCTTTGTGGTAACAAAGTGTCAATTGCTGATCGCTGTACATTGCTGATAGTTGCCTTCATTGTTGGATTTTTGTTGCTTCTTTGTCTTTTGTTACTGTTATTTGCATGCAACTCCACATTGGCTTATATTTTCTAGGATTTTATTCCATGTATACTTCGAGGTGTAACTTTAGGTAGAACATGAAGTGCATTTCTGATGTTGGCATTGTCACTTGAATGGATGAAGATGAAAATGGATGAAGTCATTGGATTTATTTAAAGCTTAGCTCTCTGTCTTTCAGAGTAAAAAAATGAACATTTCTGTACCTATTTATTTTTGTGTTTGATAGAAAAACATATAATCCTACTAGCTATAAATTATGATTACCTTTTAAAAAACTCTTATCTGAAAATGAGTATCTTTCCCCAAATCTCTTAAAATTCTGTTCCAACACTATGTTTTTAGCGTGGCCGTACACAGAGTGTGTTGTGTTTGGGTGTATCAGATATCCACGTATTGGTATTGTTCCAGGATCATCTTAATTAATGTTGGTCCATGTTCAGCATTGTAAGGTACCGGTCACATTTTTATGATGTCATGATTTTGTGACATGCAAAAAACACCCTGCCCATGTCCACTAAAGAAGGTTAGGATGTGATTTGGGCTGGGGTTAGTGTTACGGGGCTATAGTTATGGTTATGAGATAAGGTTTTTGGTGTGGTGTGGCTATGTTGTGATGACATCACAACATAGGTTTTGATGATCCAGCGACAACACAAATGCGGGGACATCAGATCATGCTTGTGTTTGTGTCTTACATAAGACTACTGTACAAAACAATCACCCTTCAATAGTTTTTTTTTTCTTATGCTGGATCTCACAGATGCTTGCACTGCACTATTTACAAATGCCCGCATGCCTTTTTTTCTTATTATTTTCACATCCTGAAAATTGAAACCCTTTACATTATAAATAGTTTTCACCAACACATCTTACTACAGGTTCCTGAAAGCCTTCTGACGGATAGTTTTTGATAACCTGTAATGTACACGTCAGATAGAATAATACAATAATGCAAGAAAATGCAGTATTCTAATGTGTTTCAGATATACTGTATTTAAAAGCTTCTGAGTTTGAATAAAAATATATATATTTTTGTCAACTATTTTGAGTTGCTTCAGTATGCTGTACATTACCGTCTGCATGTATTTTCTCTGCATCTCCACAGAGAGGCAGTGCAGCATCAGTAATGAGACGAGCACGTGGCGTGCCTCCCAATCTCCAGATACTTCCTGTTATATATAGAGGGGTCCTCCTGTTTAACAGCACAGCCATGACTTGAAGTTTTCATGAGTGTCGGTTTGCAGCAAATATCACCAGCTTCTGCACAAAAGAGCCTTTTCATACACAAAGCTTTCAAGCTTTTCAGAAACCATCAAGGTTTGTCCTGGGAACCTTTTATGTGGACTCCATCATTTAGACCAGTCTAAAGCAGGTTCCACCGCAGGTTCGTTGTGTTCACACTACCGGCCACACTACAGCCCCGGATCCGGAGTCCGGGCCAGCAGTACTTATGTGGTGGCACCATATGGCAGGATGCTGTGTGCCATGTTGGCTAGCTGGCACTACCCACGTGCGAATGGCCAGACGCTAGTCACTCCCCCTCATGGGACCGAATGGCTCGGGTTGCCATGGAGACGGATGGCTTGTGGCTGCCGCGTGGCGATGAAAAGGGGAAAAAAAGGAGGGGTCACAAGTGAGTGAAAGTAACAAGTCAGATAAAAGTCAGAGGAGCCGAGCGGGTTGGCAGTGAATTTAGCTTTTTGATGTACAGTTCATATAAAAAAGAAAACACGTCGGTGTTAAAGAGCTGGCCAGTCACTTATTGGAGTGCTCTCACTGACACAAAATGGTGTTGTAAAAGCAGACATAATCATGATGAGTGGCCCACTATTTAATTAGCAGAGATGAAACACTGAGGGGAGAGTAGAGGAGAGGGGGGAGATAAACCCTCCCCACCTCCTCTCTACTTGTTGGCTGGTAGGAGTAACCCAGTAAATGCGGGGCCCATCAGAGAACCAGAGATACATGTAAATGAAATAGCCCCATTAATTAGTAATTAACATCAAGTTAATGACATTTCACTGTGTCGCCATCTCATCCTATGTCCTTCCTCTGTGGTGGAGGGGTTGTCTCTCGGGTCCCTGATCTGAATGCTAATTAGTGAAAAGCTAAAATGCTATATAGGACTACCTAATAATATAGAGGCCCAGTTTAAGACTGGTCATTGTTGGGGAGGATTAATCACTTTGTGGTAATAGATCAGGAGGCTTTACAAGTCTCCCACTCCTTAGAGGGCTGTGATACTGAAGGCCATTGACAGGCTTTATGTGCTAATTGCGTTGCGCCTGTTAGCCTAACGTTTTGTTATCCCTCAGGACTTCGAACTACTTTTAACCATTCTCCTATTTTTCAACAAGCATCCAAGAAATATTTCCATTTAAGTGAGCGTAAAATGGTTTCGTATGTTACGTCTTGTTATTTCAGTCTCTTGTTATAGCAGCGATTGAGTTTGAACACAACAGCAGACACAGTCTTTGCTTTCGGGTCCGCTCCTGAGCCTAAATCAGCTCTGTGACAGAGGTAATTTTACATGATTTGACTGCAGCCTGGTGCATTATCTCTGTGAAGCTGGATGAAACATGAAGTTAGTGCTCTGTACACCCAGTGTGTTCCTGGGATGGACAATGAATGCCAGCTCCAAAATGAAGGAAGTGTAATCACTCACTGATGTGCATGATTAAGTCCTACAATGCTAAACGAGACCTGCAGCTTTTCTCCATCCCTTTCTTTCTTTCTTTCTTTCTTTCTTTCTTTCTTTCTTTCTTTCTTTCTTTCTTTCTTTCTTTCTCTGTTCTGATAGATAATTGACCCTTTAAAGGGATCCCCTGATGCCCAAGCTCATCCACGATTAGCACACCATCTCACACGCACACATGCACACAACCAAATATGTTGATTTCTGTCAATTAAAACCCCATCAGCTGTTTGCCTCCTGCTAGACATATGGCCCGTGTTAAATCTAAAGAGCAAATGGAGCCTCCATTGAGAGGGGCATCATTTTAATGGAACCCTGAGGGACAAGACCCACACCTGCGCGATAATAACATTAAACCATGCTCAGCCCACTGGCCAGATGAGGACAGTGTTGGTTTGTGTGTGTGTGTGTGTGTGTGTGTGTGTATTTGTGGATACATGCACATGGCTCTACTGTATCTCATTTCAGCCTCACCTGCAATTGTTTGGTCTGTTCCTAGAACCCACAGGTATGTTTGGTTTGAATACTTCGCAGCGATATGTTTTCTGTTTTCAGAACCACAACAGCAGAAAAGAGGCTCAGGCTGTTTTCAGCCTCTGATATTTATTATATAACCCTGAGAAGCAAAGACACAAATGCACTCCATCACTGCAAACCAGCTCTCCCCTGCAGTCAGAGTGAGAGTACAGATTTTTCTTCTTTTGCCAAATGAATGGTTATGGAGTTCACAGGTCCTTAGTCAGAAACAGAGACAAATATCTGAACAAATGTTTAGAAATATAATTTTAGAAAACAATATGGTGCTACGCCTTTGGCACGGAGTGTCAGATGCTTGGTTTTAAGGCAAGAACAGAACAGATAAAACACTGATGGGGTAAATATAGCACGCCTTTTCAGTTCACCCATAGCAAATTAAAGTATATTTATTAAACATGAATGTCTGTGCACTGCTGTTAATGAGAATGACTTTACTTCTACTAATATTTTTAATATATTTTTTGATGAATCATTTGCCAGTAAAATCAGTTTTGTACATTTTGTTCAAACAGTTCAAAACACAAAGAAAATCTGTTTACTAATGCAAGACATAGAAAACTCATATCATTAACCAAAAATGAGAGGCTCTTATCACAAAATGTTTTCCATTTTTCTTCATAAAATCATCAATTAATCAGAAATCTCAAACAGTTGTAGATGAATTATTTTATTATCTGATCGCTTCAGGTCAGTTTAATCAGATTAAATTGCCAAAAAAAAGCAAATTTGAATTAAAACATTCACAGCATCTCTTACTATATGATCGTGGAAAAAAAGGAATACTTGAATATTGGGGTGAATAAATTAGGTGTTGAGATTGGAGCAGTAAATTCAGTCTTTTATTATTACTGACTCGTGGTCCAGAGGTTTTACAAATAAACACACTCCCTTTGCTATGTGTAGCAGGTATGCAGATCTAGGGTTGCGGTTTATTTGTGTTATTAATTAATTTCAAAGTTATTATCCTGATTAAGTCCAGAAGTGGAGTCCAGGGGAAGATGGATTTGGACTTAGATTTCTGGGGGTGGCTGTGGCTCAGGAGGTAGAGTGGGTCGTACACCGATTGGGAGGGGTCAGGGGTTTGATCCCCAGCTCCTCCATTGTGCATGCTGAAGCAGTTACTACTGAACCAGAGTGGCCCCCAGTGGGGTTGATTGGAGCGTGTGTGTTGGACAAGGCGATGAATGTGATTGGGTGAATAAGGCTTTTAGATCCTTTACTGAAGTAAGAATAACAATACCACATTAAGCGTACTCCAGTACAAGTTAAAAAAAACCTGCATTCAAAAGTATTTAAGATTTTTTAGCAAAATGTAATTAAAGTATGAAAAGTAAAGGTAATTATTCCACAATAAAATAGTCCCTGTCAGATACAGTATGTAGCATTTTGGATTGATATTCTTGTAGCATTTTTTTGCTGTAGATGTTTAAGGCTGAGCTGATTTTAATACTGTTTAATCTACAGTAGTGTATGATATTCTACGATATCGCATATGCCTATTCCATTCCTGTTACTGCCTTTGTATTTTTAAAATTAAAGTTTTCATGAGCCCACAAAAGCAGCCATGTATTCAGATTAGTGGCATTGCTTACCTTTTTTCTTAAAAATTAAGAAAACTTCCAGTTTCTACTTAATCTAATCAGAAAAAAGGTCAAATTTAAGATAATCATATTCAGAGATACATGGCTTTAGATGGACAGGAATGGTATAAAAATTATAATCACAAAATATAAGGTTAAACTAAAGCTCTCATATCACTGTAGTAGGTTCAAAAGGAGCAAGGAGTGAAGATTAAAGTTGCACAAAATGGAAAGGTTATATACAGTTACTTCCAATTTCCATGTATTTTATGTAAAATATGGGGCTTGAATAAACATACTTTCATTTCATCAGTGCCAGAGTCCAAGTCAGCATCGTCAGATTGGCTGTTATGTCTGAGCAATAGTCCAAAACCTAAAGATATTTGATTTGTGTTGATACATATCAGAGAAAAGCAGCAAATCCTCAGACTGGAGAATCTGGCTTCAGGGGATATTTTCAAGCTGTTTCATGAAATTGTTTAAAACTGTCAGTTTTCAAACTAGTTGCTGATTAACCATCAATTAAGTGGTTAATCCAATTGTTTATTTTTCAGAAAAGAAATACCAGTATAGCAATTCTTTTTTCACATACTGCTGTGTCTATGTGGACAACATGGTTTGAGAATAAAAAGCCTGAAATCATAAAATATTGTGAAATAGCTCTGTTTTGCTTGTTATGTTCCCAATAATTTGCTGCATTCTGTTTGTGCATGCACACCAGGAGGTTAAATAAATCACCCCCGCCGCCCTCTCGCCCACCCCCACCCCCCCTCAGTACCCCTCCACTCATCTGTTCCAGCTCTCCCCAGCTTCACACCGCTCACATCTCCAACACCACCAGATCTCCCCTTTTTTTCCTGCTTGCTCTTTACTAAAGTTTGGCTGTCAATCAGCAGTGGCCTCAGGCAACAGGCACTGATGAAAAGACCCCTGAGACAAGGAGACCCAAATTAGATTTCAATAAGGATGTTGAATATTCATATCAGGGAAACATCTAAAGGTAAACGCTTTTTGATCTCCTCGCACAAATATCACTTGTGTGCATTCCCAGGTCCTGGCGCTCTGGTTCTACGGTGTTTTCTCTCCCAGCCTGGTCCGGCCCCGGCCCCGGCCTCAGCTCTGTCTCACTCCTCAGGGGATGTGGTGGAATAATGATGATGGAGCTACAAAGGAGAAAAAGCACTATAATGAATGTTTATACTAAAGGGACCCAATAGAAAGGGCATCCGTACTAAGTATTCAGTAATTAGTATTTAGCAGAAGTTGATCACCGAGTGCACACATTCAAACACAGAGAGACGCGCGCACACACATATCCAGGGCAAAATCAGTGAAGCATAATCATTTACTATGTAAACTTTAGACAGGGGAACCTCCCTCGACAGGAGCAGTCAAAACACAGTTTCGTTTCTCCTGTCAACATGTTTACTTTATTTTTATAATTGACTCACTTTGGGTTCTTTCTCTGCAAAATGTCGACAGAATTCACAGTGGGGCTGTTTATTTTCCTGAACATACCTGTGTTCTGTTGCTCATCTGCTTTGTACAGAATGATAATTATCACCTTAACTCATTTAACACTTTTCTTACCTTGATGATCATCTTTCTCCTAAACTGTACTTGGTATGAGAACTAAAAAATTTTTTTAAAAGGGCCAGCATCCTCCTAATACCCTAAAGAAATTGCCATCACTTCCATCTACCCGGAGATGGTAATGTGTGATGGTGGAGGATGTGGGGAGGGTGTGGGGGGGACTGCCTTAGGCTCTTTCATCCGCAGAGTCCACTCCGCTTGGGAACGCACTTATAAAACAAGTCCTGAAATGAGACCAAAGGATGGAAGCACCATCTCTTTTTGACGTAGGAAGAGACAACCCAGCTAATAGTCCACGCCAACTTCTATCATCAATAAGGCGTCAAGAGTGAGCGTGATATTTGCAAACGAGCAACTGGGGCTCATAATGCGGGGAGACAAGCGACTCCGTCTTTCGGTAAAGCTACTAAAGACACATCCATTCTCATCTTACGTTATACTTTTCTCTTGTTATTTCTCTCACTCTGTGTTCCTCTCAACCTCCCCCGCCCCTTCCTTACAACATGATGGTCAGTCCATTGCCAGGCAATCTGGTCTGTGATGTTGTTCACACCTTCGTCGAGCCAAAAAGGAAAAAAAAAAAAAAAAAAAATCTTTGACAAGATATGATGACTTGCCCAGGTGGTGTGTTTCACTGGTCTCTTGGTCTTATGGGTGAGGGCAGCCAACCAAGGTATGTGTATGTGTGTTTGCCTCTACAGTATATGATGGTGTGTTTACCCCAGGCCCTATGCTGTGGTGCTGTGATGCTGAGTGTCACCCTGCTCCGGCCTGAGCCCTGCAGCCAGAGAAACCAGCTGTGAAACTGACAGGTTTGTCTCCTGCACTCACCTACACTCTTTCTTCCCCTGAACACGCACAAACTGATCCATACACATGCAACCACATACACATAATGAGACGCGCACGCACACACACAGACACGCACACACTTTCATGGCCTGAGGTTTAAGTACACATGCACACATAAGCCCCCCCACATCCACACATATCCACAGACCATCACACAAGCTGCAGGCAGTCTCTCTCATGCCAGCTACAAACACGGCGCAAAAGGAATATGCTTACAGAGCTCCAATTTATAGTGGCTGCTCACTGAACACAGTTTTACAATTTGATAAAAATCTGCAAACAGAGATGTTAAAATCCAAGAGATATATCCATTAAAAACTGATTTTCAATCAGTATTTCTAATCATGGCTCTATACTTTGATCCATGTAGTTTTATTGTGCAGGGATTTAATGTCATCAGTAGCAATGTTAGCCATTTTATCCCGCATATTTTATATGCACTCAATAATTAAAAAAAAAAAACACATAATTTTTCAATTGCACACCTTAAGTGAAAATTTATATCTGATGCAAATAAATCAGAAAACATTTAAAACACGCAATGATTCATTGGTTTCACATTGAAGTGTATTTTTTCAACCTTTCCAAGCCAAACGCTAAACTGTCATTCAGTGAAAGTTTAGCTAAATTTTATTAAAAATTGAGCTCAATGAATTGTGCTAACCTAATCATTGACGATATGAGTAAATATGGCTTCCTCCTCCTACGTGAATCTTGCAGTATGCACACTGTACATATGCAGCACATACGTGTTCATGTGTATCATGTAGGTCAGTGAGGACATGCAGCACTGCTCTAAGCGTCTGAACTTGTGGTCCATCCAGGAAAAGCTCATGAGTTACCCTCAGGAGATGCTGCCTTCTATGGAACCTTCCCCCCACACCTAATGCACACCTAGCTAGCACACAAACCCTCACGCACACACACGTGGACTTTGACACACAGTAGTGAAGGATGCCATGTGTATCCAGGTGTCTGGCTGTGCTGTAGCGCCCTTCAGATGTCACAACGACAAAAATCAGTGTTCTGACCAGAAAGTCTGCAGGCAGCATGCGTGTGTTACCTTGCCACATTTGTGTACATGAGCACCAGTGTGCGCGTGCATGCGTGTGTGTTGGTGCATCTGCGCACGCATTTGCATGTGTGTACTTCTGGTTGCCTGTTCCTAGAGGGTGGGGGTGAGAAAAACAAGTGAGAAAAACAGCAAAACAAGTTAAGAGACAATGAAGAAAGCAACACTGGCACCTGTTTCCCCTGGTGTTGAGGGCGAAGAATCCACCACAGAAACTACAATGACTGGTCCTTTGATGTACTCTGACTCTAATAACACCACTGATGATTTTATTTCTGGGTATTTTAGTTCAATAGCATGCACTATATCACCTTTTCCTCCACTTCTAAACCAGCATAAACATGTTCTCTTCCTAACACACATGCACACTTTTGTTGGGTTCAGTTATGTGGCCAGATGTCCAAGTTGACACAGCGCTTAAGGCGTTTGACTGGATGAAACAGTGCATTGGCTGCGGGTAAAGAGGGATTAAAACAAGGCCTGAGGCACTTGTGTTATATTGAAAACATCCTGGGCTGCTTTGTATGGAGATTTGCATACATTGGGGTCTGTGCAGCGATGGCCCATCTGCTGAAGTGCATTGTCCCCAAACAACAAAGTGTGTTTAAATATTTCACATCTCCATCTACTGGGACAGAGGTACACCGAAATGAGTGAAGAGTAAGTGAGAGAAATAGAGGGAGACTGAGGGGGTGAAAAAAAAAGACAAAAAAAGGAATGAGTAGATTGGCACAGCTTCGAATTTGAACTGCTCCCAAATGTGCCTCAGTCAGAGCCACAGTAAATAACACTATTGCCGGCCAGAATCCGGGGAAATGAGGAGAATCTAAATATAATATTTTGTAAATCTGATGTCTACTGGAAAATTCTTCTGAATACAGAAATTAAGATGTGGAATGTATGCTTTGGCAATCATATCACACTGTGGTTGTTCTCTGAATATTCTGTTAAAGATGAAACAGATTTCCACACATGCAATTTAACATTTAACCTGATATTAATAAACGAGTTGTCTAATGTATGCAGTGGGTTTAACTATGAAAGACACTGCCGATGTTGCTAGAATAAAACTGGCAAAAATCCACAGCAGACACTTTGGAGCAGTAGTAAGTTATCATCCCTCTGGCCCAAAACCTCTTTATTGTATTAATGTCATAACTCTGGATTTCTGTGACATTTAATGGCACTGTAAAATTAGATAATTACTGTAATATATCTGTGTACTCATGCCCGTTTCTGAGGTCAGAAACATAAAAATTAATGAGGAACAAGTGGGAGAAAGGGGATAGAGAAGAGAGATTAAATGAGAGAGCGAGTGTGCGCGAGAGTTTAAAAGATGGCAAAAGTTAGCTTTATTAATGCAAGGAGAAGACAGTCTTTAGTCACTTTGACATCCAATGTTTATGCATCTTGTCTTGATACCCCTGCATTTTTATTTTCTCTTCTCTCCCCGTGTGTCTCTCATTTCGACCAAAACATACATCAAATGAAAAACATGCTCAGGGCAGTGGATGGTGGATGGAACAGTAAGGTGATTTAACGACGGGACGGTTTGTGTGTAGGCTGGACAGCCTGGTGCAGCCTCCGTCTTCACAACCGGCACACACAAACCAATGCACACATTTACACACACACACACACACACAGATAGACACACACACTGACACCAAATATCTGAAAAAAAAAGGAAAAAAAAACAGCCAAGATGGACGTGAGGAACATGTTGCTTGCACGGGGGAGGATTTTGGAAAGAGGAGCGTGGTCAATCTGTTTGTTTCTCTGCCACATCCAAGAAGAGTGATAATTTCATTTTCTTTCATTATTTTCTCTCTTTTATTTTACTCCTAATGTCAGATTTTGAAAGCTGCTGAGGTTTATGTTCAAGGAAGGAGCATATCAGACAATGGTTTTTATTTATTTTTTGAAACGGAATAGTGGACATCATGGCAGAAAAACAGACATAGCCTGTGGTATTACCTGATCCTTGTACCTCTTCCTTGTCTGGCTGTGTCTCCGTCTATCTAATTATATCTCATAAGCCAGTTCATTTATGCAAACTATTTAGCTGTAGAAGGTCACGGTTGGGGGATCTGTGAAAAAGTTTAACAGACACACATTAACCCTCATTTAATCAGGATTACAGAGAACAACCAAGCATTATTTAACACACATCACAGACCATGGCAGCAGTAGGAAAATATGGGGCACACACACACACACACACAAACACAAATCCAGCACAATCAATCTAATGGTGTGCATTAGTTAACTGCCAAATGTTGGGCTTTTTATGGCAGGATCACCCATCCCTTGAAAAGATAAATACGGTGCACAGATCCCAGTAATTACAGCAATCCCCTTACAGCACACAGAGACTGTCCTCACTCACTAGCCTCTCTGGAGTACTGTCGCCCTGTAGATTAAGTCATTTAGGACAGTTTTAGGGCAGTCGACTGACTGACAGAAAAGGAGCTGGATGGAGAGGAGACAAAAGGAGGGAGAGGAGTGTTGTCAACGTATTTTGCGGTGTGTTTTTGGGGGGGATGGGTTCTATTTGCAAGGAATACAGACAGAGCAGACAAAATGAACTGCACCCGACAATCAAATGTATTTTGACACACCTGCGTTATGCAGGCGGACACTTGCACTGCTTTACTTGGGTTAACCGCCAACCGCCACCATAGAAAAAATCCAACTGAAGAATGAAAAGGAACAGTTAAAGTGTGCAATATAAAGGACTCGTGGCCTTTGTGACGTACATCAAATTATGTCCGATAAAGCAATCAGAACAAAAAAGCAAACATTTAAGGTTTGCACTGCAATTCATGTTGCAAACAGGACTATTTTTTACACAAATATAGTAAGCTTAAGTGAAATTTATACAATTTAATACAACTGCTGTACAAGTAATGCCATAAACTGTCACCGTGAACTCTGTTTTGCTCCTTTAAATTCATGTGATTTTGTTGATTAATGAAAGTACATACAATATGTGTACAGTTTTAGAGTAATGCTAAAGTGATTTCTACTGTGTGTATGATCAAGCACTAAAAAGATGCTAAAAAGATGCTAAATGTATTTTCTTCCTAATAAAATCCTGTTTTTTTGTTTTTTTTTAACATTCCATTTAGTAGGTGCAGTGCACTCTTTGTGTGTCACTGTCAAATATATCAGCAGGGTAGCTGAAATGAGAAGCAGTAGTTTGCGTCATTCATATGCTTGCTTGTATGTACTGTATAAGCAACAACAGGGATCCCCTCCACATAACAGTACACCATCGCAATCTTGGTAGTCAAAATCTCCACAAGGCACCTTTAAACTTTGTGTTGTTGTACCAACTGCTTGTGTGGAGTCAGAACTGAGTCATCAGTCTTTATACCTGCTTTTCCAGAGGAGATCGCTGTGATGATGCACCCCTTTCTGGTATAGACCACAAAAGAGTTAGTCTACTCAAGAAAAATACCTCGACTCTGTCCGTGCAGGCAGGTCTGTGTGGCTGTGTCCAAAGGGCAGCGATGGGTGCAGTTTAGCAAAGGGAACTGAGTAAAGCCTTCAAGCCTTTAGGCCTTTCAGGGCGATTGATGTCCAGCGGGTTGCTGAGGAACACTAACTCTCTCTGCTCTCTGACTGCAGCTACAACTCTCATTAGTTTAAGTGTGCGAGAGTGAGAGTTCTCTGCCTCTGCAGCCTTTAGACTGCACAAAGCAGCAAAGGGCCAAAATCTCCTCAGATGGCTTTCTCTACAGGGGGAGGGATGCACAGAAGCAAATGTGCATGTCTTTAAGCTAAACTGTGTATGCAAATAATAGCACTCCTACCTCTCTCTTCCTTTTTTTTCCTTTTGCAGCCATGCGTGTACTGTACATAACCGTGAGCATGCAGATTAACAGTGGAACCTAATCACGTCTGAAATATAAGCGGTAAACATTTGTATGGACAGATGTGGATTAATGTTCATCTTTTCTTCAAGCCACAGATTAAACCTGATTTACTGCCTAACAGGTTTTAGTTTTGTTCTATTTAATTTCAGAGAGATAGAAAAGAAGAGAGGATGTAAATGAGGCAGAAAGAGAAACAAAGGAAGGAAGCAGAGTGACTGTGTGATTGTGTCTCCTACTTGTGGGGAACTTGCCAGAAGAAGCCAGACAGTGAAAGTGGAAAGAACAAAGAAAAAAAAAAGATGGATTGGATGGAAAGGGAGGCAGAGGGAATCGTCAGATGCTCCTCATTCCTGTTGTGGGTTGCTGAAGTGAAGGAGAAGAAATTTGAGTCACAGAGACGGAATCAGAAATGTCAACAGATTGAGTCAGAGCAGAACTGGGACCGTCTGGAAGGAGAGAGTATCAACACTGACGGAGGGGCATGCAAGATTTTGGGACCATCACTGAGCTAATGGCAAAATTATTGGACATTATGTGTGTGCGTGTGTGGATGTGTGTGTACGTGTTGCATGGGGGCGGATGTGGGATTGGCTTAGTCTGCTGTCTATAATGAATGGTTAATGTTAGTCGGGGAAAAAATGAATACGGTCACCATCTGCTCGATCTAAGTCTGCGTTCTGTGCATGTGTGTGTGCACATTTGT
This sequence comes from Etia nguti, assembly GCA_015106755.1. NCBI lineage: Eukaryota > Metazoa > Chordata > Actinopteri > Cichliformes > Cichlidae > Etia > Etia nguti. The sequence continues at coordinate 31,759 of VUQG01023919.1, read as the reverse complement.
GTGTATGACAATCATGCAGACACACACACAGACACACACACACAATGTGCTCTTGGAGAGGGATTTGGAAATATGGGATGGAGGAAAAAGGAGGGAGGAAGAAAGAGAGGATGAAGCAGCTAGCAGAGGAGATATGAACAACAAAAACCTGTGCTAACGTGAAGAACAAGACAATGAAAATGATATAAGGAGAAAGTCTGGAAAAATGTTCATGTAAGGTAGCATTATATGTGTTGAGATGCAGCAGAGAGACAAATACAGGTGAGCACAAATAGGGCACAAGTTACAAATTCTGTCAGGTTTCCTGAGCGCATTTAGCCTGTGGCTGCTAGCAAACATGCAAAAAACAGAAAACTGTAAAGGAAAAAATAATTTTTTGTTGTTTTATTACTAACGCTGTCCAAGCTAAAAACAACTTATACATGCATGTATATACAGGTGTAAAATAGGTTTACAGAACATTTGCTGGAGTAACAACAAGATCCATAAAAAGTGCATAAAATTATATGTAAGCAGCAGCAAAATTGGCTGCTAGTTTTAAAGTAAATAAAATATTTGTGCAGAATAGCACTTGTTATATAATCTTTCCCAAAAACATTGAAAATGCAGCTGGCTGATGAACCAAATCTGAAAGTGTTTTCTATGGTTATAGGCTGTCTGAATCAGAGCTATCGCTTAACATTTTAGGCTGCTGAACAGATTTCACGTTTTGTGTATTTGAATCTGGATAGCCATCTGTTGTATAATGTTTAATTCTGAAATGCAAGCAGCACATAATAACAATACTCAAACAACAAAAAGATAACCAAAAAGGTTACTTGTATGTTTCCACTAGTCCATATACACCAGGCAGACTGAATGACTCGAAGGACTGTGGATTTAATATGTATTCTTCACAATATCTTTGTGTTATGTGATGACTTAATACGCATAAAGTAACTGAGATATTTAATTTTAGTTTAAAATGGTAGGCAGATAAGAGAAAATATTACACAATACAGGTAAATATCATGGCTAAATTTAGGACCTTTGTGCAGCTATCTATTACCAGACTACAATTTGAATACAGTATTTAAAGCTTTAGGGAGATTACAAGTGCTGAGGACACCGGAACAGAATCATCCCCGGCTGTGCTCAAGCACACACACACTCTTTCGCCCACTCACACACCAACACAGAACAAATACAAGACTTAGCTTTTTCTCCTTGGTCCATGAACACATTATATTTGTGTCCAAAGTTTAAATCATAGAAGCCTTGCACTTTTCATGCTTCATCACCATGCTCACAGGGAGCCTTAACAGGAGAAAAAAATGCAGCACAGATAAAACATTTGTGATACATCTTTAAACACTGGGTTGATAAGTAAATACAGCCTACATCAATAATCCTCATGTCACTGCGCACTCTGTATTATGCAGAGTTGCACACGCGCACACACACACAAACACACAGAGACACTGCCAGGTTGTGATTAAATTCTCTGTGGCCTATGATCCGCCTCTAAATCTTTGCAATTTTCATTTTATGCAGCTTTAATATGGATCATAGTTGCTCTCAGAGTGCCCCATCTCCTAATCTGGAGCAATCTGAGTTGAGCCTGGCTGGGCCAACAGCTGACGCTAAGCCAGCCAGTCACACTCAACCAGCCAGCAAGTCAGCCACAAAGCCTCCGTGCAAGTATAGGCCTAAAAATGATGTGAGACAGGAGACGGTGGAGACATTTTAGAGGAAGCTTAAAATATTTTTTGCACAAATGCAGAATATAACAAAAAAGTGCCAAATTAGGAAAAAAACAAAACAAAAACACATTTAAAGCATGTGCTCAAAAGAAAGATTTTATAAAGGAAATCAGGATAATATCAGAGTTTCAAGATGCTTTAATAAATAGTGTGCGTGTGCACCTACATATTGTAAATCCTGATTAGGTTATAATGAGATGGGCCTGTCTGAGTGTTTGTGAGGGGGATGGCAGGAGGTGAAGGGAGGGGCTGAATGGTAATGTTTGTTGAGGTCATGGTGTGGCAGTGTTTTTGGGTGTGGCAATTTCTTTGCATTAGGGCATATCATTTTCTCATGCTCATACTCTATATTTTCACATGACCTTGTTTATCAGAGAATTGGAGAAGCCATAAGAGGATCAAGTAATTAAGTGCACACTGTTAAAAAATGTATATTAATATTGTAATGCTTATATCCAGGAAATCCAAATGCACTGAATGATCTCTCCTGCAATAATTTTGTTTGAAAAAAGATCCATCTATGTCATTCATAGTAAAGTAAAAATATATAAATTTGCATGCATCTTGTTTCTCTCAATCTAGATTAAACTGTCATGTCAAATATCAACAGACTAACCAAGTGAAATGTTGGATCAGGAGCAGGCACCCTGCTGGGACTCATGTAAATAATACTGCTGCTGATGGAGGAAACCCCACTAACTGAGCAAAGCTAATGCTCGGCTTATCTATCTCTCTGCCCTTCTGTCTCCCACACACATACAGTACAGTAGCACACAGCCTTATATTTTATGTCTTTAAATTTGTGATACTGCAGAGACGTTAGTTAGTGTAGTTCAGTCTGCCTTTTTGTAAAAAAATATCCTCAGGTGATTATTTTTTGCTGATATTAATGAAGAGCACAGGGTGAAAATGTAAGAGGGATAGTGAACATCAGGAGGAGAAGATCACCCCCCATTTTAGCCTTTTTAATCCTCCCAGTGGCAGACGTGAACACCATTTAGATATCAGGGGATCCCTATGGATATATTAAGAGCACTGGTTTTATATGAACACATTGATATTGGTGTACACTTGAAATTTATGTGAATCTGACAGGTATGAATAGAAACTAAAACATGTTTATTTTATATATATATATATATATATATATATATATATTACCCTGGATTACAATGTAGCTTGCACAAAAAGCAGTTTAATAAGAAAATATGTAGGAATGTATGAGTCCAGTTACCTCAGAAACCCTTTGTGACACACTAACTCTTTGCATTTCTTTTAATCTTTTGCACATTGTTCATGACATAGTTTATCCTCATAGCATTTGCTTAACCATAATCTGTCTATTATGTGTCTAGGGATTGCTAAGTAATCCATCTTTGCTGTGTCAAATGTTAAAGATGCCCCCCCCCCAAAAAAAACCCCCCAAAAAACCACAAAACATAACAGTTTTGTGGCATGCAGACAAACCAAACAGACATTCAGTCTACATTCCTACACTTACATTTTCCACAATGATTTTTTTTTTTCTTTCGGTAAAACTTTAAAGCATAACTCAAGTGGAATTATTTTAAAATTCCTTAGTGTCAACACAATAAGTACCGACTTGACAAGTATTGCTTGTGTCACCACAGCCTAGGTCATAAACCTGCATTATTATCAAAAACAATTAAGAGTGAACTGCACAACTGCACTGGGTGATGATGAAAGAGAGCATGGTAGATATATATTTACAGCTGTAGGACATGCAGTGGGTGTGTAAATATTCAGTTAAACATCACATGCACAGCCAAACATAATTTCACACAAAGGTACCATTTACTTCTGTTTAATTAACATTTCCTAAAAACAGAGTTTCCAGGTATTTCAGGAAATGTATTTATTTAGTTATTTATTTAGATCTTTGTGTGAAATGAACAGGCTTGTTGTGTCAGACAGGGTTGTGGCATCAAATATGTTTTATTTTGTCTCTTCTCTGAAAATGATAGAATATTGCTAACCTACAATTTTAAATACCTTTGACAACCTATATCAATATCGATCCCTTTTCTCTTATTTCTGTCACCTACCTCTAATCCTACACAATCAGGAACGCTGTCCTAAAGTAATGTACAACCATATGAAAAATGGCTGAACGATCCTATCATAAACTATGCACTGCTGCACACTGTAGCATAGCGGCAGAATGATGATAATACCAACAAACTTGTCCCTGTCTGTGCTGAAATATTAAGACCACTTTCTGCCTGTCAGGAAGTAGATAAGTGCAGGTTCACCTCAGTGAACATGATTAAATCACACAATAACCTCCTTCCCCTTATCAAATCCTCTTAAGCAGGCTGCATTACATATCTGCCAAACAAAGAAAACTCAATCAGAACAATCAACCAAGCCAGGCCAAGCCCGTCCCACTAGCTTGTCTGATCCCATTGTCGTGATTAAAATGAAAATGGAGCTGGGACATTACCAGAAATCCCATGTTCACCTTATGAGGAAGATCAGAAATGTGTGTGTGTACGCATATTACTGGCTCTGTGAGGATGTACATGTTTATTGAGTCACTGTGAGGACCTACTTACCCTGTGTAGGTTAAGTCTTCTAGGAATTTACTGGTTATGGTGATGACAAGTCTCAAGGAAATGAATTAAATCAATGTACTGTCCTCTGAAGTGAAGGAAACAGGACTTTTTATCTCCCTCTCTCTGTCTCGCTCTTTGTGCATGTGTGTGTGTGTGTGTGTGTGTGTGTGTGTGTGTAGAAGATAACATAAATGTATCCCGTGTTATTTCCTGTTTGTTTTTTTTAATCAGAAAATACAGATTTTACTGTCTGCAGTATTAACAGAAGATACATTATTACTGATTGAATTTGTGATATTTATTGGTTTCATTCTTAGTAGTAATAAATTAATTAATTTATGTGCAGGTTTTTTGGGGCAAAAACATGTTTTTAATGTGATTTAGCACAGAGTCACCTGTATGGACATATTCCAAATGTGCTGCGGGATTTTGGATTATGACTCTTATGAAATGGCAAAATATGAAATAAACCACTGGCTACAAAGATTTGGCTCAATTAATCTGCTTATTTATTTATCTCTTTATTTATTCATATATTAAATGAATTATACTGTAGGATATTCTCAGTTCCATGAGTATTTGGAAAATGATGCAGTTTTCAAATTTTTGCCACCAGCACAAAGGATTTGTGATGCAATAAATACTTGAATTGCAGACTTCAAGCATTAATTCAAGGTCTTTTTACAAATGTAAAAATAATTTAGGAAAAAAGACCCCATTTTCGTGGCTCAAATGTATTTGGACTGTTGATTGGTAAGCAGCTTCATGGACCGTTGTCAACATGAAGTCCAGGGTGATGCCAGTGAAGGACATTTACTGTTGTCTGAAAACTTTAAACTTTATTTTTATATTATATATGTAGGTAGTTTTGTATGTATTAGATTTAAAGATATTGATCTCCAGTAATACTGTGTATACATGATTTGTAGGTAACAGTCTAAATCATGTAATACCTCCTAACATGGAACATTCAAATCACCATTATGGGTTGCTGATGAACTATGTAATTTTTGTGTGTTTGTGAGAGGGGAAGGGCTGTCCTCACCAGAAAATGTGTGTGTGTGTGTGTGTGTGTGTGTGTGTGTGTGTGTGTGTGTGTGTGTGTGTGTGTGTGTGTGTGTGTGTCAGCAACTCCTGGGCGAGCTTACAGTAAGAGGCACACTTCACATTATTGTTGCTCCAGTTCACTTCCTGGGATAATCCTTAACACAACAGAGTGAACGGCAGGTGACCTGGACCAACGGTGATACAGTATGGGGCTCCATTACCAAACACACACACACACATACTCACACACAGAGTCATCCATTCATAAATAATATCAATATGACCCACTCGTTGCTCCTTCCTTCTGCTTTATCGCCACTCCTCTAACACATTTCTCTGTCTTTAGCTCCCCTCCTCTACTCTTAGTGAAACATATTGTAGCCCTGCAGCCTGAGATGAGGGAGTGTCATTCATCCACAGCCCCAAAGTCATCTCCTCCATTAACAGCACTGTCTAATTAAACCTGTAAATGACAAACACATAGACACAAACACAGGCTGTGCTCTAATGACCTGCTGTAGCAGGAGACTGATGGGCAGCTGTCTTTTGTCCATCCTCTGTGCAGATCAACCTTGAGACAGGAGACCTGAGGGATGACAATTGGACCTCCGAGATAACACCGGAAGGTTACCAGAGCATTGATAATGAACGATTTATATACAGGAGCTTGGCAGTTAGATAAGTTGATTGATTCATTAGCTGAGAAAAATATTGTCTTTTAACAAGATGATGTTTTGAGTGCTGTGCTTAGTAGGTCTCACATATGATTTCATCTCTTTCCAGATATTCACCATAGCAAAACAAAAACAACAAGGGATACTGGAGAAACAAACAAGAGGTGTTTTTCTGCTGTTTGACTCAGGATCAAAAACAAATAGAGAACAATAGCAGTCTCCGGGGATCATATCTGGCATTATTATCCTCTTATTTGTATTGTATGAAAAAGGAATAACAATAGAGTGGAGCCATGGCTTATCTAGAGCTCCCGTATTAACCACTGTGGGATTAGCATTAGCAGCCAGAAGCTAACTTGGTTATGTAGCTCAAGATGCTACATCAAGAGGGTGGCAAAAATCAAAAGCCTTGAAAACCCCTGTTTCTTACTGAGAGAGAAAGAGAGAGGCTTTATTGCATAACAGTGTTGCTAAAACCCAACCTCTGAGAATAAAGCGTCTGTCTGTTTGTTTGTTCCTCTCGCTGTCAATCACTAAAATCACCCTGCTTGTCCACTGCGCTGTCCCAGAGAAACCTAAGCATGGAAAAAAAAACAAAATACTCTTCAATCCATTTTCATATTAGTAATAAAATGTTCGAAAATTTCAGAGGAATTATCCCTTCCACAAAACAGAATAAAAGCCCTCTTATTCCCGCTAATCCCTCAAAGACTGTGATATTACCTGATAGGATGTTGTACAGTGTGAATACTATCAACAAGGCATGCCGAAAAATAATGTAAGCAGTTTCCCATTCTGGAGATTAAACCGAGCATGTCTCTCTTCCAATTTTTCTCTTCCCCAGAATGTAAAGCTTCTCTCTCCTTGCCCCAGAATGAGTCGTAAACACGGTTTCTTTTTCTTTGTCATGCAGCTTAAAGAAACAGAAGCTATTTACTATCTGTCCAATAAAAGGGTTAATTAGGGAAACATAATTTTGGGTTCATTTTTTCAGTTAGCTTTGAGGATTTTACACATTTGTGATTTTCAGCAGTGATGAGTGAAGTAGTTCTAACTGTGTCAGTTAGGCCATGACTTTGGTCCATTTCAGCAGCTTGTGATTGCTATGAAATTTTGAACATTTGATGTTGGTGTTGTCACTCCTTTGATGCTGGCAAGTTTATCTTCCTCCTAAAATCACTAACTACATGATTCTCAAACTGTGGGATGGCCACACTGGCAGGACATGGAGCCACTGCATGTAGGGCATGGATGATCTGTGGAAAAATATGAACAAATTACTTTTTCTTTTTTTTTACAGGAAATAAACAAAAACAATAAACAGTTTGCTAATGCTATCTGATTAAATTTTATGCAACTAGAAGCTAGCTTGGATCTTTTGTTAATCATTGACAAAAATTGTGGGTTGTAAGAAGTGAACTGAGAAGTGAGGGGGGCATGCCAGAAAATCACTGAGAACCACTGCGTTAAGTCATTCAGGTTCTTTTTGTCTAAGCACATTTTCACACATTGCCCACACCAAAACAAATTTTACACATCAAATAAAACAAAGTGAACACCATCAACTGCTGGAATCTAGACTGACTGATGTACACTTGTCTCAGTTTAACAGCCTACTGTAACAGAGCAAAGTCCTCAGACTGATTGTTTGTGGTTATTGGTCCTAGAGTGAAGAAAATCCCAGAGCCTGAGCTGTATGACACTCAAAGCCCCTCAAGTCCAGCTCTTTTCTGCTCTATACATATTGAACAGTGAAGTCAGGGGGCTAAGAAGATTAACACAATGGGATAAAGAGACTGTAAGAGCTTTTGTGTAGCCTCTGTATTGTGGGTGGGTTAGAAGTGCACAATGAAAGTTGTGACAGCACTCACAAGCCCTTAAACTGCTTGACCTTAATGTTTATGAGCTTTCAAAGAAAAAGCTGTGGGAAGAGGAGAAAATGAAAAAAACAAAACATGTAACATGGTAAAATGCAGTGTTGCTAATTCTGTTTGGCAGCACTGCACAAAGAAAGAATACAAAAACACTGTCAGGTTGAGAATGGGTGTCATCAAGATCACCTGAAGCAAAACTGTCATTGTCTTTCTTTTCACTTAAAATGTAAAAATTCTTGCTGCCCCTTCCTTGTTCGGCACAGGATTATTGTGTGTGTGTGTGTATGTGCACAGTAAGAGTGACTGGAGCGCTGAAATGACATGAAGAGTTATTTGGGCTGTAATGAAGCTGCTTAATGAAATCAGTGCCCTTGAAAGTTCTTCATCAATTCCAGCTCCCTTGCTCACTTGCTTGCACTCCACCATTCCAGCCTGTCAGCTAATCCACGTGCGCGACACAATATTAATTAAACACAGCGTTTCCTGAAGTACTTAAGTGAAGCGCTATCATTGATAATGAGCAGGTTTAAAGGAGTCACATCCCTCCAAAATTACTTTTTAAACCGGCCTTATTAAGCAGAAAATGAGGCCCAAATCAGCCTACAAGCTCCTCATTAAAAGCCACTGATCCTTGGCTACGCGCATGTTCCAGTGGTTTTAATTAGGCTAGTGCAAGATCGTCAGCGACAGGAAGTGCCATTAATCTTGTCTTTTCATCCTGAGTGGGGGGGGTTACAGCATGTTGCAGTGTGGTGCTCCAGCCTGGGCCCAGTGGAGCCTTAAACAGTACAATAAGATGAGAATTAAAAACCAAGTGACACACTTTGAAATGTTCTTCATTTGTGTAAAATTACACCGAAGCTGTGGAAACACACAGGGTCACACTTCCCTCTTCTTGCAACCTTTGGTATCACTTTGCATGTCTTTCAGTTAAAGTGCATCAGAAGCCACACATAAATACTGACACACAAAAACGGGACGAAATGTGTCTTCATTTACCCTCGGTGTGTGTGTTTATGAGTAGCACTCGCTGTAGAGGATGGTCCCGGCCCTGCCTGTCACAGCGTCTCCGCATGGAGGATTATGGATGGCCAATTACATCGCTTTTGTCATTAATTAATGAGGATAACGAGCTCCCCCTGCTCCCCACAAAACCATGGTGCTCCTCAGCTGGTACTGAGCAGCGAGAGGGGTGCTGGGGCCTGTGTGTGAAAGTGTGTGTGCGTGTAGATGCGTGTATACTTTATTTCTGCATTACATGCCTTGTCGCTAATTCTTAAAATTGAATGGCTGAGATGTGGTTTAAAATTGGAGTACTGGTTAGTGCTAGGCAAGAAGTGTTTAAAGTTAGGGTAAGTCTTTGGGATGAGAAGGAGATATTGTGTGATGGAGGGTTTGCTGATTGCTGACTCCAGGGCATTCATGTACATTTGCCTAGTAAGTTGAGGTGTGTTTGCGTGTCTATGTGTATGTGTCTGTGTATGTCTAGTGTTTGCCCACCACCAGTTATGTATGTGTGGGGCCATTACAGAGATTAGGCCGTGCTACAATAACGGATGCCCCCGTTTGTCAGCTCATATCCTCTGTCAAGACAACAAGCTAAAGGAGAAAGAGTGTGATTAGCACAGGGATAGAAAAAGGGGGAGGGACTGCAGGAGGAGGAGAAACAGAGGCAAGTTAGCAGGAGAATGTAGGGGCGAGAAAATGTTTAGCAAAGTGCAAAAGAGGTCTTGAATGAAAATTGGGCCTTTCAGAATCAAAATGTCCTCGGATCTACAAAAAACAAGGGTAACTGCGGCCTAGGATATCATTTTCAACAATGGCTCAGACTTTTTTCATCCAGTACTGCCTATCCCAGCTCCTCTCCCCCCTACCAGGCCCAATTTGGCCCCTGCCACACTGTCTGGGTCTACCATGCGTCGTGTCAGGTGCCTTGTGGCGATAGGCAAAACGCTTTGCATGGCTGCCATGTTTCAAGGGTTTTCAGCCATATGAGCACAAAACACGGGCATCCGCACACACACATTAACACGATGCACAAAAACACAGACACATACAAACAGACATCCCCTCTCCAACCCCCCTTTAGACATCTGATTAACGAATGAAGGGCCCTGGCCCGTCCCGCTGCACTTGTAGGAACGTCGCCCCGAATCACATGGCTCCTCGGAACCAACTGACTCACCCGCTTATCGCTTCCGACAAGGCGGGACTGGGAGGGACGACAAAGTGTGATGTCATAGTGAAGCAGAGAAGTTGGAGGTCCACGGGTGGCTGGGTGGGTGAATGTGGGGCATCCTTACAGTGCAACCTCTGGCACTCTCTTCTCCTCAGCACCTCATCTCTTCTTCCACATGCTGTGCCCTCTTTTTTACTCCACACACTGATGAACCCCCCACACACACATCCACTTGTCTAGGTCTATTCTCTATCTCACATCCTCGCCCCTTCCCCCTCTCACGAACCTGCATAAAAACAAGTCTTCAATGCCACTTCGCATACAAAGCCTCAACTATGCTTCTGTGAGCGCATTTTAATGAAAACAAAAAATCTCTAATGTTTAATAAACCCTTTGGTCCCCCCACAGTAAGCTTAATCGGAGTAGAAGGGTGTTCATTTTCCTTCAAGGCCCCTGTTGTAAGTACAGTTTGTGTGTTGGGCTATATGTGTGTGAAACGGAGTGCTACAATGTGCATAAGACACATGAGCTTGCACATGGAGAGAACTTAATTAGAGAAAACAGCGCTGTCAGATGCATTAGGCAGAGGTACACACTTAAGGGCATATGGTTTTAGTACTATACCATCGGGTTGGAGAAAAGCACACAAACATACCTCAAAGCTCTGAGCCATGGTAATGAAATCACTCCCTTTCTATCCCACCGAGAGCAAACACAAATGTTTACAGACATCACACAGTTTGTCCGTACTCCTGCACCACACTGGGCTGTGAGAGTGGTAAAGCACTGAGGATTTCTCCGAATAAAGACACTGTCAACAAGAGAAAATAGGTGAGAAAAGGCAGCAATAATAGTTTGCAATCTTAATATATGATATATGATACTACAATGCATTTATAGTAAAATATTTGGTTTCAACACTTTGAAATGCATGGATTATATCATTATTATCATATCATATTTACAGATGAATCTACGTTCAACTGCAGTACTCCCACTACCTGTTTGAAAATGTGTTTTTGTGAGGAGAGGACAGTGATGACGCAGGTTAATATGACTATTTTTAAATTCTGTGTGTGAGGTGACTCCACAATCTGTCATGGTAGAACAGATCAGACAGGTCCAGATGAGGAATATAAGTACACATAACTGTCTTTCACTGTACTTCATTCATAGTTTTAAATGATGACTTTAAATCTTGTTTTTTTAATTGTAGCCTTCAGAAACGTGGCAGATTTTGTTTTTAACCTTGCCCAGAGCATATCCAGAAATGTATCTATTTTCTGTGTTGCATCCAAAAATTAATGGGTTTGTATAGCTAAAAAAAACTTTACATGTATTTGTTTTCTTTTTTCTTTTTCTTTTTCTTTTTTCTTTTTTTTTTACTGTATGTTATGAAAAAAAGATATGTAAGTTTCTCTCAATTTTAATATTTTTAAACACCAAATTGTATTTTTTGATATTGCATTAGGAACTTACTTTAAGTTACATTGATTATCCATGTAGTTATAAATTTATTACATGGATAATTAAGAATTTTTTAAAAAAATTTGAGTCTCTTTATCAGCAAATTAAATGAGCAGTCAACATGTTACACAACAAGAAAAATGAATATTTGCCACTTCCCTCATCTTCAGATTCTGATTTACATTTACAAAAATTGTAAAACACACAAATAAAAAGTAGTTTACACATACATAACCTACAAAATTGCCCTTGTTATACAGAAAAATTAAGATAAATGGTTATTTTATACACACTTCATCCACTGCTGACTGGCTAAAGCGTCAGGGAACACCACCATGTGACCAGCAAAATCACAAATCTGTCTTAATGTATAGCCAACATGTCAAATAACACACTACCACTATGCACGCTGATGGCCATTAAGATAATAAGGTGCCAAAATATAACATATATTTCAGTAGCTTGACATCTGAGGCCTATAGGGAGGAAAAGTGACCACCCAACCATCGGTACACAAAAGCAACAGTCTCATTTATGGCTATTAGGCTGCACAGGGACTGATGAAGCGCAGGACCAGAGTCCTCACATCATTGGCAGCATTTGTCACATTTCATCTCTGCTGTCTTAACTGTCTCATGGGGCCTCAGACAATGCATGTGTCATCAGAGGTCCCATTTAAGATGCCATGGGTGGCCTGTTGTTGTGACATGTATCTAAATTGTAAGAGAGACACACTGTGGTGGATCACTTAGTCTCTGACTAGATTTACCAGACTGCTCAAGAACAAATGTCTTGTTTAATGTATTCACCAGAGCAAGTAGAAAGAACACAAATGAGTGTGAATATGTCAGTGTAGGAAAAGCACCTGTGAGATTAAAGGCAACATTTATTTTGGTGTTACTCATTTTTTCTTTCATTTTTTCTAAGTTCTTTCTTACAAATCAAAGTACTTTTCAGGCTGGTGGTGATTGAAAAAGAGCACATTTACCTAACGGTTTAAGACTGTAATCAGTGTAATGGAAGCTTTATTTAATCCACTACTACTGTGTGGGTCTTTGTTCAGTGTTAATTTCCAGATCAATAGGTTAAATATGATGTTAGGTTTTTTTAATTTACACCCCAAAACCACAAATGGAAATATGACTATATACACTGATATAACTAAAAAGAGAAATAATAAAGCACTGATATGTACACTCAGCGATAACATGGACTTGTTATTAGTGTGCCAAACAGAGGTACTATCAGACAGTTAGAGATGATGAAAAACAAAAGCAACCCACAAATGCTTGTTTTCGGGAATGTAAATATCACTTCTCTCTGACCAGTACAAATACCGAGCATATTTTCTTTTTAAATATGTATATACTTTGCTCTAAATTCATCCAGTGCCCAACCTGCAAGGGGGAACTGGCCCTGTAACGTTCAGTGAATTGTCTACCAAAGAGACAGGAGCAGAAATCGTGTTAATAGCCGTCCAGGCTTTAAGAGCCCGCCAAGGAAGCATGCAATCACCCAAATAACCAGAGACAGGTCCTGGGTGCCCCGGGCGGCTCTTGCATACTTCCCTTCAGCGCCACCGACCCCACTGCGTGCCAAACGGGCCCCACCAGCCCCACTGAGCTCGTTTAGACCCATCTCTTCATGTCAAAGGCTTGAAATGCAAGAACAGAAAAATGCCAACTCATTTTTGGAGGGTGAGTGGGGGGTTCAACTCAGAGGGTAAGAAGTAGAGATCATTTTAGCAGCGTGAGAGTTTGTTTGTTTTTCCTTTTTCACATATAAAATTTGTCTGTGGCTACAATGCACCGTTATTCTCCCATTTGTTTGCCTTGAAAAATAGATGCGTTAAAAGTGTGTTGCTTTTTTCAGGGTTTCCTAAAACACACGGCATTGTGTCCGAAACATAAATGTAAGCAGAATATATTTGAAATAATTTATTTTAAATTAGGTAAAATGTATATTTTTACACTGCCTGGAGTTTAAGATCACGTCAGCGGTGTGTCTCGTGTAAAACTGTTTTAAAGCTGCGGCGTTGCTGGTGAAATGAAGCAAACCGAGTCCGAGCATAGATATGTGTTTTAATTATAAAGACATATAAACAATATATGAAATCCATGTTGCAACACAAACAAAACGCTTCTTCAGTTGATAGGCTGTAGTCATATAACCATTAAGATAACCGGGGTTGAAGCAAGTGATTTTTTTTTAAGTTGTACAATACAATCATGAGAGATGTGCAGTAACGTAAAATAAAAACAAACCTGTCAACACATGGTATCAGAAAATATCAGTCAGAATCACATAAGTTTGTGGGGTTTTTTCTCCCACATAGCATCATACAGTCAGTCAGGGGAAGCCTTAATTGCGGTTTCAAATCTAAATGTTGTGGCATTAGGTCGCGTTTCCTCGTTTCGTGTTGTTGTTGCTGAATGTTGCATAGATTACAAATGAGCTGATAACAAAAGCTTTCTCAAATGTACCCAAATTTGGACATGGCCTGTAAGTGTTTGTAAAGTACAAGCGACAAAGTAACAGGGACGTCATCCTATAAGAAGGCCTAAGCAGTTCAGTTTCTATTTAGCGTCAGTTAAATCTGGATGAAACATTGCAATATGCTCACTTAACCATATCTTAAGATTATGCATTAGACTAAAATCGTTTCCTTTTTTTTTCTTTTTTCCACAGAATGATTTTAAAATAACTAGAGTGGGTGAGAGACCGACACGGGTGCAGTATAGGTAGGCTAAAAGTTCAGGAAAGAGAGTTAAAGCAAATCAAGGCTTGTCGTTACAGTGTTTGAAGAGACTCGACGGTGCCCCAGAGTAAGTAGTGCACTTCTCGGCACAGGTGGCGAGTGCGGAACCCGAGAAGGGGTATACGGCAGCCTGTCCAAAGGGCGCCAGGGCGGTGGGGATCGGTGAAGTTATGGTCTGTCCTTGGTTCAGATACGCCACCAGCCGCCTCATCTCCTCCAGAGCCTGCGCCTGCATGAGGATGTAGTTCTTGGCCAGGAGGAGAGTGGCTATTTTGGAGAGTTTTCTCACCGAGGGGCTGTGGGCGTAGGGAATAACGGCGCGCAGGCCGTCCAGCGCGTCGTTCAGGTCGTGCATCCTCCTTCTCTCTCGGGCGTTGATGCTGAGCCGCAGGGACCGTTGCTCCTTGGTCTTCTTGGCTAGGGCCCCTCCGGGCTTGTCGTCCCCAAATGACGAGCCCCTTTTCCGGGACTCCAGCGAGTCGAAGCCATCCTCGTCGTCGCTCGTGTGTTCCCCGCCGCTCTCGTTGGACTTCGCGGTCTGCCCGGAGAGGAAATCGGTGGCAGGTGTGAGCGGGAACCGGCCGGGACTTCCAGCACCATGGCCAGCGCCAAACCCGAAGGCTGACTGCCCGTAGCGCTGCGTCAAGTCGAGGAGCGCGTCGTTGCTGATGGACTTAAGCAGGTTCTCTTCGCTGACATTCATTTTCTCTTCCAGAGCAGGTTTTGACCAGGAAAAGTCTACTCTTCCGCGCTTCCTTTATCCTTATCCTTTATCCTAGCTTTTGTTTTGGAAACTGTAGCGTGTTCTCGCGTAGTTCTCTCCAAGAGTTGCTGTTTCCAAGGAGTTCCTCTCCTTCTTCACTCCTTTCCTCTGTCAGTGTAGTGACTCTTCAAGAAGGAGGCTGTGAATCTGAAGCTTCTACATGCATTCACCTCCTCTGTACACTGCGCTCCCCCCTTGTTGCGCGCATAGCCCACGTTCAACAACACTTCTCTAACTGTGCTCGTTGAGACCGGAGCGCTCGTGTCCCTTTCGTACGGTCGGTTTCCTCTCGCGCGCCTTTCTTGCCCTCCCTCGCCTTGGGCAGATTGTGACTGGCGCTCTGCCCTGCTTGCAAGTTAGTAGGAGCACGAGGCCCGTCGGGATTATCTGCCCGTCCAATCAGGGGGGCGTTTTAATTAACTCAGGAAGAGCGCAGGTCTGCTCCCAATTTCAATCACAAAGCGATAAATGCAACACAAACTGACACAGCCGCGTGTATGCCGGTACTCTTCACGAATAAATACACATTTAACGAAACTGTTCTTTCCGATACTTTAAATAAACTTGAAGTTGGACATATTTGTAGGATATTTATTGTGCTTTAGGCATTTGAAATGCATAAATGAAGAAGAGCTCAAGCCTTAACACACGACTAGGTCGTTGGAGAAAAAGGACTCACCTATCTGAAGAAGTCTAGATCAGAAGCATAGTGAGGGATCAGGTGAAGGACATAAGGATTTAGGAATGTGACCTCCAGGTTCGAGCGTTTTGCTTCTTGAAATGAAGGTGACAGATAGACGAGCTGACAGTCCAGTGACAGTTTTGGGCATCAGTTTCAATTGTGCAGCCTTCTCTGATTGATGGCCCAAACAATGAACTTACAGTCCTCCTGACCGCCGTTCACCTGCACTCTATCAGCACCAACAAAAGCTCGTGGGCAGATACACTCAGACATCAGGTGTTATAGCACCTTACACTATCCAGTTAGTGATTAGTGAAAGAATCAGTAACCAAATGTCATGAAAATCGACACATTTTGCGATAATATTCAAGGCCAACACTCTTCTTTGCATGAAGAGACAATGGGGTGCTTTGATAGAATTTAAAGAAAATAGCTCAGCGTCAACTTGAAATCTCTGCTAAATAAAGATTTGTAATACATTTATATGCCAAATTATAATCAGAATTAAAACGTCATTATATCTGTAGGTGTTAGAGTGCAAGTCAGACACTTCCTGAGGATGAGAAACAGGTGTCCTGACTGTCACTAAGTTGATAGCTGAGATAACGGTGCCACTCTGAGTTCACTGTAGAGCATTACACCACGGTGAAGCCTCCCGTAACTCACTAAAGCCATACACTGTACACTCAGCTCCCCCATGTTAGTGTATATTTTTGTTTAGGAGTTGGTGCCACCTTGTGGAGATGCCTTAAAAATGCTCTGACAATCTGATCATGTGCAAATGCAATTGTTTGATAGATTGTATTATTACAATGGCTTAGACAAACTTCCCTCGAGCCCCGTGAACATTGTGTTTGTTGCTAAGTTTAAGAGAACTGTATTTACTGCATCTGCTGTGGTGTTAGTTAGTTTAGTTTTGTTACTGCAGATGTACAGTTGATGTTGTTGTTGTGGAAAATAGATGATGCACCATGAGTGGAGTTATGTGTGTGGTTAATGGCCCCTTGGAAGCACAGCATTAGAAGTTGTCTAGATCTCTCAGTAAAACTGTAATGCTTCGTTGCTGTTCAGGGGCTTAAGAGATGGGACATTTGAGTCGCTCCACAGGACTACTTGTCCTAGTAATTCTGCGTACACTACCTCATGGTGTTGTTTTTGTACTGTTATATCAAAATTGACGCAATTACTACTAGTTGATGCATAATGACTTAGTTGTGTGGTAGCTGTGTGGCAACCTATTGCTCTGACATCCTGAAGCAACCGATTTCGCTGAATTTTGAAACATTTAACTGAATTATTGTTGGTGTGATTTGACCAGTGGCAGCTTCGGTCTAGCAGTGAATAAGACGACATGACACTATACAAAACACAAGGTCACAAGTGAATAGCCAAGAAAGACTGATCTTCCATCCGTGCATCCACCCATCAATTTTCTTCTTCTTATCCAGTTCAGGGTGATGTTTGGGCTGGACCCAACCCCAACTGTCATAGGCTGAGACACGGGGTACATCCTGGACAGGTCGCCAATCTATCGTATTAATTAAACCAATTTAAAGGTAGATGACAACGAAGGAGTAAATACATGTATGTAATAGCAGGTTAAGCAATCAGTGTGGCATCAATAAACATACACAAACCCTCATATAAAAAATGTGGAATTCTGGAATTTCTTGAATTTTGATACTAGAATAGAAAGCAATTTTTTTGAAAAACTGTTTTTGGCTTACAGTCCTCCTGAAGTCTTTTTTTACAGCAAATATTTTGATTTGTAGTGGGAGAACCACAGGTTGTTTCTAAAAAAGTTGGGGTACAAGAATGCAAGGTACACCCTGGACAGGTCATCAGTCTATCACAGAGACAGACAACCACCTAAACCCGCAGTCAGTTTACAGATTAACCTACAAAACATGTTGGACTGTTGGAGAATGCTGGGGAACCATGTGAAGGCACATAGAGAAAATACAAACTTTATACCAAAAAGTTTCGAGGCAGCAGTGCTAACTACTGTGCCAACAATGATAGTACACAATGATTTCAAATGACTTAAAAACAAGATTATTTTATTGAAATTATTTCATATTCAGTAGAATAAGGAGAATATATAGACTGTTGAAACAAACACATATTATTGTTTTCTTTCCCTGTTTACAAAAAAAATTTATGCCAGCAGCTTTATCAGAAATGTTGAGGGGACACAAATCAACAAAAACAACTGAAAATGTTGTGCACACCTGATGAATATCTGATAAGTAAATAGGCAATTTACTACAATAGGAATTTGAAATCACATCACATCACAATGGCAAACAGTTGAGACTGAAGAACAGGAAATGTTTTCAGCCTCTCAGGTAACATTAGAAACAGACAAAGGTCTGACACAATTTTGTATTAAAAACTGCAACTAGTATCCTCAGTTCTCATTTGATACAGAGTGCATTTAAAGAAGAGGCAGCAGAAAACACTGGTAAATATGACATACTTCTTTTTCAATCAAATTCAAAATAAGCATACACCAAAATACTAATAACACATTTCTGTCTACCAACATCTGATATGTTGTCTTTGCCCTATTTTCACATGCAGTTGTAATCATTTCCAAATTAATTCATTGTGTTTTTAGTAACATTTTTACAGTCTTCCTGCTTTTTGGAAACTGTAATGACAAAAAGTATGCCATGCCATGCACAATGCCATGACCCTGAAAATGCAGCAGCTTGGTGGAATTATCTGTCATTAATTTTGTTATCAGCGCTTAGTGAAATACATAAAAATATCTCAGGTAAAAAAATAAAATAAAGCACAACAGGGCATAAAGATTTTCCATGTACAAAAGATTGAAGGCTGTAGCAAACATTACGTAGCTTCATGATAACAAACAAATTCTACAATATCCTTTCCATAGAAATGTTAATGTGCCCTTCTAGTTATATATTCTTAGTATGACACAGAGAATAGCGAGATGGTTGATCACAAACCTCTCAGTGTGGGTTTGATTTTATTTTTATTTTTGCTATTTACATATTTTTGTAGGTGAAAACCTCATTGTATATTAACAGTTATTTATGTGTGTGACTTCAAACACTACATAGTCCAGGTTTAATCTGATGATTAAGGGGGGCGCTACATCACGTCATAGTTTGTTAAATCTAATTCTTAAACTTAATGTGCCATTCACCTTTTCAGTATTAGTTTCTGCCAGCAGATGGCAGAGACGTCAATTAATTGAAAAAACCCCCCAAAACCTTAAACACATTAAAACAGAAAAGAAACCGTCTGTCTGTAAAGAGAGTTTGGTCATTTCTTGAGTCATTTTGGGTGATTTGATTCTGTTATTTTTACCGCACAAATGTTCATGTTAATCTAACTCTGGAAGCTTATTTTAAAGGGTTTTTGCAAACAGCATCTAAACAAAAGCAAAGCTCTAAGGTGTACACAGAGCATTACTAACATCACTAACTTTAAGACTAAGGATCTAGAGTGTTAGTGAAACGTAGCCTTGTACTATAAGTAGATACAGCAATGGCAGTACTGCACTTCTCTACTCACTGAGATCAGATCCCCAAGTGTTCGGCTACCAGCACTACACAGAGTCCTCACCTTTTCCAAGCAGGACTGGGCACTAAAAGCTCCCGCTTCACATAGAATGGAAGAAGCACAAAAGTGTCAACACACCAACTAATAATACATGATGCTTTTAAAGCCTCTGCTGCAGCTCCGTGTCGCCATGGCAACTGCAGGCTCAGCTGCCAAGCGATGGTGGCGTACCACAATCTGCTGTGACTGTGTCTGCTGCGAGGAAGGGAGAAGGGCTTACGCTGCAGTGAGAGGGGAGGACCACCATGGGGCAGGAAAGTACTTTCCATTGCAACGAAATTGGCGGCGGTCACGTTTGACAGGAACAATGCACGCGGCAAAGCACGTAGGCAAATGCGTTTATGAATATGTGCATGCATGCAGACGTGTGGACGCGAGCATCCATGCTATACACACGGCTGTGTGGGCTTCACGCTGTCATCATAATGTGCGTTAATTTTGCTGTTTGTAGACTCCCGAGCATGCAGTGAGCGGGAGCTTTTTTCTTCTTCTCTTTTTAGTCTTAACAGGTGCTGATATTCAAAGTTAGACCAGGTCTTGATTGTATCTCAAACCCCAGCAGGATGAGAGTTTTCTTTTCAGGCTGTCTTTCAACCCTGCTCCCTCTGTCTGTCTGACTCACTCCCTATCTCTCTCTCTCTCTCTCTCTCTCTCTCTCTCTCTCACACACACACACACACACACACACACACACACACACACACACACATGCACACATCAAAGTGCTGCTCTGAGTAAAGATGGAACAGGCTCCTTTGATCTCTCCCTGCCGACTCTGATTAATGTGTGGATTTACAGTGCAGACCTGCAGGGACCTGGCAGCCATGACACCCCTCTGCTGCACTGGAATCTAGTTTTTTTTCCCCCTTCTTCTTCTTCTTCTTTTGCACAAATAATTAGAGCTCTTTATTTTATTCATTGCTCCGGTCGTGATGCTTTCAGCCCAGGCACTCATGAAACAAACCCGAAAGCCTTAGACTCAGTCAAACTTAAGCATGCAGTCCAGAGTCTCCAAAAATCCCCATGCTGTCACAAATCACCGGACACACTTTGTACCTGCCCAATCAGAGAGATTTCGCAAAACCTTCTGCTTTGCAAAGCCTTTCCCCAATTCAAATCCCTCTACTTTCATCTTAGAATTGACAGGAAGTTAGTTAGCACGAGATAGCTGTGGTCGGTGTGGTAAATGTTTAATTCAGCCAGTCTTAGGAGTCAGCTGAAATGGCGGGTACAATGTTAGTGTTTGGGAAGATCTTTTCTGATGATGACAGAGCAAAAGTTGGCAAAATTTTGCATTGAACATGAAAGGAAATCTTTGTCAAGTGCAGCTTGCACATTGTACGTTGCGTATCGCCCATTGCACCCACGTTTCATCACAAGCCGAGCCAAAAGAACTAAACAAAGTACCCGCTCCTGACTTTGTATTTGCTCTCTTTATCCCGAAATTCCATCCTCCACGGTTCCCCTCGCACCATATCTCTTTTTCCCTCCATTTTGTCTCCCCTCACTGCAGTGCAATGCAGATTTTTCACAGGGTGGAGGTATGGTAGAGATAGGCGGGGTCCCATGAATAATTGTTGAAGATATTTTTACTCTGACCCACTTTAGAGTCCCTTTCGCCCCCCTTAAAGGTGCCGCAGCCGTGCTCTGTAATAAGTCAACACAAAATGTTTAAATGAGTGCTGCAAAAGGAGCAGAACCAATTCACAAGTGAGTTGTGTGGTCTAGCTGTCAAACGCATGTCTACAACTATTTAAGAACATGCA
>VUQG01023919.1:0-10210 GCA_015106755.1 Etia nguti | reverse complement strand
TTTACTTACTGTGATAATTGTGTTGATGCCACAGGGAGTAAAAAACATGTCATCATAACAGTAGCAGAAACAATGTGTAAAACAATGATCAAAGGCAGCTACAGTGATGCACATGTTCATACTGACTGTGGCAGCAGTTTCAAATAAAGATGTAAACCTATGTAAAAGTAATACCCGTGTGCAAAAAACTCAGGCTTCAGACTTCTGCTAGTTTTTTTTAATGTTTTTCTGTTGTGGCCATGCCATCTCATCATGGATGGCATCTTTGTACATCCTCTGGATGCCCAGGATGTACA
Source organism: Etia nguti (assembly GCA_015106755.1). Lineage (NCBI taxonomy): Eukaryota > Metazoa > Chordata > Actinopteri > Cichliformes > Cichlidae > Etia > Etia nguti. The sequence goes on along the minus strand of VUQG01023919.1, from coordinate 9,914 downwards.
AGCAGGACACCTCACAAGAACTGGTCGCTGCCTGCAGAGGGCCAGCGATCAGTTCTTGTGAGCCCACTTTTTTCCTTGGCCAAAAGGAAAAAAGTGGGCTTAAAGAGAGAGAAGAGCTAAAATGAATTGACGGGGTGCATAAACTGCTAGTACATTTGGGAATCATGCAGACTTACTCCAGAGTCATTAGAATGAAAATATAGAGAGGAAAATGAGAATAATATGTCCTCTCTTATCAGTATGAGTCCTTAACAGCTGCTAGTCTCAAAAACAGGAGCAGCAACTTTCCCTACAGTTTGCAGACACTCAGAAGTAGTATCTTCAGGAACTAAATCCACTGTGTGATAGATGAAAGTGCCAAAGGTTCCATGTGGCCTGTTCAGTAATCTGTGGCATTTGACCGGTAGATTGGCATGTTGGAAAGTAACAAAGGTTAGAGCAAGTAGCAGCTGATTGTGTAAACAGGTTTAAAGAGCTGAATGATTTAATCAGCATGTGCACAGAGCTATGGTAAACACTGTTGGGAAAATTAGATTTTGTCAGTAAAACCTTGTCATACATCAATCTTGTGAGTTCGTAATGCTGTTTCAGGTTGTCATGCTTCAGGTTTGATAGTGAAGTTTGCATTCTAACATTCAGAGTGCATGCATATGGCTATTTCTATGTGGCTGTACCAACTAGGGCAAACACAACACCATTCAGAATTAAAAAAGGAATCAGTGCAAAATATTTGCTAATTTCTTTCTGCAGTTTGGTTCGTAGTTTTAAAAAAAATCCAGTAGCTGTTAGTGTTATTAATTTTTGTCATATTGATTTGCATACATTTATCGCTTCCACTGCACTTCTGTCTTTTGCCCCTCACATGGATATGTATAAATATGAGATGATAGATTTGGTTGAACTGCTAACAAATTAGAAGTTAGAATCAACAGTGATGCATGTACATCGCTCAAAATCCACTCAAACATGGGCACATAACACATGTAATCTCCAATATATCTAAAGATACACAATTACTCACTAAACACAACACGCAAACTTCCAGGCACTAAAGTTTGAACCAGCAAAAGAGTGAAATAATCAGTTAAGGTGGTCAGGTTCAGTGCAGACTGTTGCAGCAGTATGAGAAGAAATACAGTTGCTAATTAATGTATATTCTCGAGTGCATTTGATATGTGATAAAAGAAATGAACCAAGAATGTAATCAGTGACTTTAAATCATTCATTCAGTATGAATCAGCAAAGTGAGCGGTAATTTCTGTACCTGATCTGAAGGTACCAATTAGCCGTGATATAATGTACCGCCTGGTTATACGCTTCAAGAAAGAACAAAAGGAAAAGAAACAAATATGATGTGATAAAGTAGGTATAAAAGAAAGCTATTTACTGTTCTAAATTATGCTTTTGTAATATGCTGAAAGTAACAGTTTGAATCACTGACAGATTTAGATTAAACCAACCATGAATGGTGCTTTAACATCATGGGTTTGATTATATTTATTAGTGATTAGACACTGGCGATACTAAAACTGTATTATATAAATTGTGTTGGTGATGCCTGACATGCGGAGTGTCACTTACATTTTTTGTTTTGTTTTAAAATTCACTCTTACTCAATGATAATGGCATTTGACAAATAGCGCTAAGGCACCTTCATGTTTTCCATAGAAGCAAAACTGAGATTTACAGCCACCAGCAAGTATATAACCATATACCGTATATAAAAGATGGTTGTAGCTACTGTGACATCATTTATGTCACATAAGCTTTTTTTGTGTTAGACTTTAAAGTTGAGCGTCATTGTCTTTGAGGACTTCATTGTTCCAAGCTGGACGTTACCACGTTGTAGCCACACACAGCTGGAACAGCATAAATCCAAACGTTCCCTTATGACATATGTATGTATATCGCAGATTTGGAGTCAAATCATCAAAGAATTTGTGCTAAAAGAAAATGCATTGGAACAGGATGAACACCTGTCTCCGTTTTCACTGCCAGCTGATCATTACTGACTGTGTAGGCCAGTGGTGTCCAAACCCAGGCCTCGAGGGCCGGTGTCCTGCAGGTTTTAGATGTGTCCTTGATCCATCACAGCTGATTTAAATGGCTAAATTACCTCCTCAACATGTCTTGAAGTTCTCCAGAGGCCTGGTAGTGAACTAATCATTTGATTCAGGAGTGTAGACCCAGGGTGAGATCTAAAACCTGCAGGACACCGGCCCTCGAGGCCTGGAGTTGGCCAAGCCTGGTGTAGGCCATAAAGGTGTTATGTAATAGTCTGCTTCTTTTTATTTTGGCGATGATTTGTTATGTTAACCTGATCACTGTGGAGGTCAAAGCAGTCAGCAGTTGTATTTTTAAGTGAAAAAATTAACAAAAAGATTAGTAAGCAGTAAAAAATAATTGTCTTTGACCAGCCAACCCATCTGTTTGTTAACTGGATGGACTTTGCTAGAATACTGCCCTAAGCCCCACTGCATTAATGTCTCTTGTCTTTTCAACATACAGCGCTTGTTTGAAATATTGCAGCTAATCCATGACTAAGATATTTTCCGTGGAGATTAAGCTCAGCAACAAATAATGCAAACCACACAATAACATACTAATTACTATCTTGTGTCGTGTATGCTGTCATCTCAGACACTCTTCTATGCAATTTTACCAGCTTTCTATTTCTTCTTGACATGCGACCATCCTTATCTTTCCCAAATCAACTTGTTCTTATTCGTAATTCACTGCTGTTTTATGAGATGGCCTGTATCTCTGTGTTACACATAAGGTCTCCTTTGCCACTGGGGCCTTGACAAACCAACAATGGGTTTATGGGACACCCTGAGAATATGGGTCCGTAATAGAGACCTACAACAACCTCAGATTTGTCAGCTAGAAGACCTTGGCACTTGCCGATTTTTAAAATCTTACTTTTAGTTTTTGGTTGTGTTTGGGAAAAGATCATGTGTTAAGTTAAAATATATAAATAAATAATGCAAACTATAGGGCACTTGAGTGGCACCCAGTGTGGTCTTCTGCTGCTGTAGCATTCAGAGATGCTCTTCTGCATTCCTTGGCTGTAACAAGTCGTTATTTGAGTTATTGTTGTTTTCCTTTTTTCTTGAAGCCATCAGGCCATTTTCCTCTGGTCTCTGACATCAAACATATCACCAAGATACCAAATTATCACCAACATATGATCAACAAGAGAACTGATGGTCACTGGATATTTTGTCTTTTTCCAACCATTCTCTGTAAACCCTAGAAATTGTTTAGCAGAAAAATCCAAGTAGATTGGCACTTTATGAAATAATGAAGTGGCTGGGGAGTGTATGTGAATTAGTCTTGTTTTAGTAACCCTCCCTAACTTTGCTAGTGTTTAGATGTTCATTTTTGCTATGTCCAGAATTAAATCAGTGCTGTATTACTTCTTTTTTCTGTATCTTCTTTTAGGAGCGTCTGAACCGGAACATCTTTAGATGTCAGTTGGCTAATTCCCCTTAACCTCGTGATTCCTCTTTTTACAAATAAAAACTGATAAAGTCTGTTATTTTCTATTTGAAAAGTGTATGAAATGACAAACCTGTAGCTACTGAAATAAGACCACATAGCAGGAGGAGTTTCATTCAGAGTTAAAATGTCCTTTCCTACATGAATAATGCTGGCAAGTTAGATTCATCTTGGAGGCCAAACATTATGGACTGAATGGCATATTAACCCTTATCTGGTGTATTCAGTTAGTGCTTGCAGGTCTGATGGATTCACTAGATTTTTTAGTTTTCAAATCAATACAGCCATAAAAATGTATGTCAAAAAAAATACTTAACAGATGTTTACTTTATCCCACTTTAAAGCAACATAGACCACATGTATAGTTAATATTTGGTATTTACCTCTGTTAGAGCCAATTTATGAATAAAATACCATTAGTTTTTAAGTCATACAAAAAAATATAATAAGAAAAATGATAACATCTCTATCTTGAACAAATATAAAGGAAGCAAAATTTGCCATCATGTTTGATATTTACTTGAATTAGAGAGTAAAGAAATTCATGTTAGTCTATTTTTCAGTCCCTGAATGAATATCTTATTCATGCCAGCTTATACAACACATGAGGGGCAGAGCTTTCCTGTGTGTTGCATATGTATTTCTTAGACTTGATGCACGTATACTGTGTTTTCCTGTCTATCCTGGGCACACACAGTGCAGCTCATCTTTTACTACTGAATCTAGAACAGAATTTAGATCAGGAATAATATCCCAATAATCACATTTCACATGATTTTCTTAAATTTCTTTTCTCTGCCTTCACCAATCCTTGAATGTGCCTCAAATTTCAAAATGTATTTTGAAGTTTAAGTTATAAACTTGCAAAAGATCGAATGAATGTGCTTTTGATAAACACCATCACCGTCTGTTTTCTAGTGGGAGCCATTTTCTAGACTGGAGATGTGACACCCAATCCAAGCTAAAAGATTTAACATTTGACCTGAACTCCTCTTTTAATGACATATTAAATATGTCTGGGTGAAAAGTGCTCAGAGCTGATATAGTCCCTTTTAACAGCAGCCTGTTTCAACATTAATACACCACTGAGCCAAATTTGGTGTTTAAGTCGCATAATTTCTTGCAGTGGCTTCAAAAACACAAAAGAAACATCGCTTTTTTTTCCTCCAAAATTTCCTACTAACTTTAGTTAGTAGGAAAGTGTCTTTATCTTACTCTGTTTCTTCTTTTTCAGTCTTATTCCACTCTGTAGTGTAATTTGATGACATTTGTTTTCTGTCAAAGCTTTGAAAACAGGTAACAATGCACACACACACACAAACATAAAAAGGATGCGCTATGAACGCAAAACTGCCCTGATGTGCGCTTTGTGAAAATTTAGAGAGATCTGACAGGTCTTCACCAATTTCCACCTCACTGCTCCTGTTATCTCGCCTTGCTTGTCCTTTTTTTCCAGCACTGCTATATTTCTCTCCCTTTGTCTCTCTGCGCAATAGTTTCTCTGTCTGCCTCAAACTCCCATGAATGCCCCCACCCCCCACCCCCACATTTTTCCCGATATTTCACAATGTGAAAAGTCACCCAGAGTTTTCCTTCTAGGGTTTTTGTGGACAGGAAGTACATATTTAATGAAGTGACTCTCTTGTTAAAATGCTTTTAAGTGCTCCTGTGCAGGGCTTTGGGCTGGAGGGGAGAGGAGGAGGAGGAGGAGGAGGCAGGGGCTGAGGCTTTTATTTATTCATTGGGCGGTTCAGTGCCTCTTCCCCGCTCTGGCTCTGTGAAGAAGGGAGAGGATTAGAACGAACGAATCCCCCTCCCCATCTCATACACACATACACAGAAACACACACACACATACACACCCTTCCTCACTCGTTGGCCATGTTCCCTCCCTCGGGGGACACCCCTGCGTCAGTCCACATTAACATCCATCAGAGCATGGTGCTCTAGAGGGGGACGAGCCTCTGTCCCAGTGAGTCGCACACATGCGCGCACGAATACAACATGTAAGCTTGCGTAAACTCGTGCACACCCGCATGCACATATGTAGAAGGCAAGTGCACACGCACGAGCGTACACAGAGTGAAGACAGGCACGCTCGCAAGCAAACAGTCCTCATAGTTATGAGTCACGGACTCAAAGTGTCTCCGTCACCTTAACGCAGTTCCTGCCTTGAGCTACCCTCAGATTCAGTTTTTTGTTTATACATTACATTCAGATTGGACTTGTTTCCAGAGAGCCCTCCAACATTTAAGTTACACAAGTGCAGCTGTCCCCTACTTGATCAGTAGGCGTATTTGAACAAGTTTGAACAAGCATCTGAAGACTGCCGGCAAACAGAAGACAGAGAAGAAGAGAAAGTTTTGCGAGTGAAGGCTGAGATTGCGGTTGTGCTGATTCCTCTCTTCTTTGTGTGAAGTTTTGGGCTGTCTGCTCCCTCGTTATCTCTCTTGCTTGCAGAATGGGAGGGGAGGCGCGACTCGGGCTGGATGAGAGAGGCATATCATTAACCAAGAGCTTTCTACAACAAAGCGCAGACTCCATCAAATCCCACTCATTCCCACACAGTGGTGTCATTCTCATGCACTGAACTGCTGTATGAAAAAAAAATGCCCTCATTTGTCAAAGAGACACATCATTTTTTTGTCAGCAGGCCTAACAGAAACACCTTTAATATTTTTCTCTCTTAAATCTTTGAGAATTTTGAGAAACTAGCGCTCATATCTAAAATTGGATTATATTTGTTAGGGCTTGATTGATGTGCACGCGTATGTGTTTGTTTGTGTGAGTGGGTGTCGTGTGCATACACACGGATCCTTATTGGATGGCTTCACTGTAGGCATGCAGAGGGATGTAGATTGTTTCTAATTCACCAGGCTGACCTAGATTCTAAAATCATGCACATGAAGAGAGAGATGTTGCCCCGTGTCAGCACTCGCACAAAGAATAACACTCACACATGAAAAAAAAAAAGGAAACATTCCCTATGTCTCTGCTTTATGTGCAACACCATCTCCCCTTTCCATTCATCACTTCTCACCTTAAAAGATCTGAACTGCTGATTTGATCCATTCACACCAAATTGCACATCTGTAATTTCCCCCCTTTTCTCATTTCAGAGCTTTCCCTCTTTCCTTCTCATCTTGCAATCTAACATCAAAAACCAAAATGTTAAAATGCAAATTAATTTTCCCTGCTAGCTGCAGTTCACATAAACTTATAATTGGATTCTTCCTATTAATATGAAAGCTTTCTTTGTCCTCATCATTGGGTCTCATATTAGTCTTACCACAATACACATGAACTGGCCTCATTTCATAATAAATCAGAGGAGGAAAGATGGTGCGGCAGAGGAAGACAGAGAGGACAGTGGTCTCATTAGCATGGAAAAGTGTCTTACTGAATCACGGACTGCGCCCAAACCAAAGTAGCACAGTTAACGCAACGAGTTAAGAATTAATAAGCAAAGTGTGCACATCTGCCTTATTAACATGCGGTCAGTGATTTTGCCCTCAACAGTCTTCCACTTTGTTACATTAACTCTTCTATTTCAGGTTTTGCCCTCCATCAGCCTGTGTGTTCAAGCCAACCTGTGAATATATATATATTTAGTATATATATATATATTTATTTATTTTTGGTGGATGTGAAATACGATGCTTAGTGAGGCAGAGGAAGCGTCGCTGCACCCCCTGACTTTGGCTAACTAGCATGTTCAAGTTAAGAAACACTGACACCACAAAAGCACAGAAAGAGGAAAAACAAACGGAGAGGCAGAAAATCGGCGTGCGATGGTCGGGAAAGAGACAGACGGCCTGAGAGAGAGCACCAGATGCTGTGTGGGAGGGTTATTTAATTGATGATATCACACCTCTCTTTTCCTCCTTCTCTCCCTCTTGTTCTCCCTCTTTTTCTGATTCTCTAACAGACGTGCACGTTCACAAACACGGGCACACACATTAACACTCGTGCACACTGTAATTGCCCTGTCACCTTCTTGTCCTTGCATGACACGCCACCCACACCTCCCCTTGCTCCATCCTGCCCACCTTGGGCTCACCAAGAGGAGGCCTCTTAGCTAACGTGTACCCACAAACACAAAACTGAATGAGGACTTTCCGTCACAACTGCCACCTTATCAAAAAAAATACACAAAAAAACAGATTCTTTATGAAGTCGAGTAGGAGGATTGCACAACGGATGCTCTGCCAATGATGTGATCTGAAAATATGTAACATCAATTTGTTAGTTTAAAGATCAGAAACAACATTGGCTCTCTAAGTTCTCCGAGCCACACGTTCTTGTCCTCGTTTCACTCCTTGTTTTTTCTGCGTGCAGGTAAAAACTGTTCCACATGCTTCCTGCCAAACTAGAAAAGCCCCAGAAAATGAGTCTCATTAATTAGCTTCTCATTTGTAAATGCAAATGAGCTTAATTAAAAAATAGACTCTCCTTTTGTGGGCTTCAAAGGGAGACAGTGAGGCCTAATCAGGAGGTTTGTTCAGCTGTGGCACTAATGAGACATATTTGGCCTAACGAGGGAGCGATGCCCTAATTTGTTTATGCTAATGATATGAAACAGTGCTTGTCCTTTTGGTGTATCTGGGAAGGGATCAGTCACACACATGCCTCTGTGTGATGTACCTTCAGGGTTTCGTTCAGTGTTGGCGAGGTGGTGCTGTGGCCTCGCTGAATTATTCCAGTAGGTTAATTGGCTTAATTAGCCTAATAGAGATCATTGGGGCGATGACTCAATGTCAAGGCATATGTGGGTTTCTAAGTCACATTCTGTGCAAATATTGTGCAATGACAATTAACTAAGGAAATGTAGCTCTTCTCACTGTGCCTGAGATGTAAGGTTAACTCAATAAACCCATAAAAATAGTCCTAGAAAAGTAAACAAAGCAAAGCTGGTCCAGGTCAAGTCTCAGGTCTACAGCTCAAAGGATAATTGTGGTTTATTACAGTCTAGGGTTTTCAGCCTCCCATTATTTTCATTATTTTTTTTCAATAATAACCTGATACTCAGTAGGCCTGTAGTGAACCAAAAGAAAACCCTTGTTGGACTGAAATAATTTCTACATCAACCAAGCGATTGATTCAGGGGAAAGCAGAGATCTGCACATATCTCTAGATTAAAACAGTTGCAGTGCACTGAGTGCATTATACCAGCTAGCCCTGTTAGCGTAAATAAAGGATACACAATAAACAGAAATGAGTAATACTGGCAACATTTTCACTACTTTCATCTTTGTTGTTTTATTCTACGATCATACTGCAAACACTCTCAGAGCTGGTAAACCGGCATCTGCAATATTTGTAGGATTTCTGAAAATATAATAAACAAATAAAGGAATAATGCAGAACTTGTCATTTGAAAGTTCCCATTGTGATTATTGCAGACTTCACATCTAGCGTGGTCTAGTTGTAGGTGCTGCTCCTAACAGACAGATGTAGTGCCCTCATTCTTACGTACGGCAGTTGTCTGGTGGTGATACTGACCAATTGATCACCCAACTGAGCAAAACAACAACAATTTATCCAAGCGAGTTACAATGTAGCTTCAGTTAGGTTCACATGTTTTTGTGAAAACTTGTAAACCAGTTGTCTGGTGGTGATTAAATCAAAGAACCAAGATTGATGTGCAGACTTTCAGATTTCATTCCAGGGCGTTCAACACAAGCGCTACATCAACCTTTTGGAAATTACAAGCATTATTAAAGATGCACAACAAGTGTTATGGTCCGTGATTTAGTTCACCCATGCCTCATTCTCCCCAGAATTCTTCACTTCCCATAATTATTTCTTCTGTGTATATATTTTCATTGTCTCTCTAGATCCTTTGTCTGAGTGTCCATTTATGTTCTGGTCCTTCTAGCATCAGTATTTTTGCAATCCCAGTGTTCCTTAGTATGTTTACTAGTTCAAGTTTAATGAGCTCAATTTTCCTTTTGTACTTACCGTATTTTTTGGACCATAAGGCGCACCGGATTATAAGGCGCATTAAGCAAAACAAAACAGTCAGATAAGTCAAACTTCACTCAACTCATTCTTCTTGCTTCCTCCACTTCCGTACCATTGATTCATTAATGTTGAATTCTCTCGCAGCTGCTCTATTCCCATGTTGTTGCAGTATATTAATGACTAACCTCATATTGTGGATGGATTATCTCAGTTGTTCTCCTGACTGAAGTTTGGTCCGTTTACAGCAACCTGCCATGCGATTGCATTTGTCCCTAACCATCGGGAACCCTCGCGTTAACTTTTATTGAGTGGAAAAAGGTTAGCGTTCATCCTCCAGCTTCACTGTGTTTATTGCTAACATAGCTGTGTTGCTAGCGATCTCGTAGCACATCATTATATACCAGCTAGTCCAACTTCAGTAACCCTACAAACGTCACTGCTGTTTAGTT
>VUQG01023918.1:0-13480 GCA_015106755.1 Etia nguti | reverse complement strand
TTCCCGATGGTTAGGGAGAAATTTAATCGCATGGCAGGATGCTGTAAACGGACCAAACTTCAGTGAGGAGAACAACTGCAATATAAGGTTAGTCATTAATATACTGCTGCATGGGCTGGGCTGTAGTTACATGTAAGGTTTTAAAAACTATCTTTAAAATGAATAGTGATGATAAAAACCGAGAGAGGCTGACAGTGATCACTGACTGTTTTAGGGCCTTTTTCAGATTAAATAGAACAAAATACAAAGCATTAAACATGTTAAAAACACAACAGCCTTAATAAATGCAGAGTAGTTTGGACCCAGAAGCAGGTTTCATCAGGTCATCACTTAAAGATTGGATATCCCACCTGCTGTGAATGTTTTAATGCAGTACAGTTGTTATTATCACTCGTCACATCCTGTTTATGACAGTTAAAATAAATAACATTCATATAAGAAATAAAATTGTCTTTTGTAAACTGTATGTGGTGTTAAATAGGCCTATACTACTGTACTTTAATGTGGGTCATAAGGGTGGTACTTCAAGAGCCATGTATTTTATGAGGTGGTACTCATTGTGAAAAGTTTGAGAACCACTGGCCTATATAATAAGTGTTAGTAAAGCACTGCTTTAGTTATGGTGAGTTGATTTGATGGATCAGATGAGCTGATCTCAGTTCCAGCCCAAAATCAGCTGATGGTTCAGCTGATATCCTTCTATACATGCCAGATTTCATGCTCAAGGCATGCTATGTAAGCTTCATTGCTGTGCACACCATAGCTCTGTGCCTGTAAGCCACTTTGGAACCCACCCCCATCCCAGCCTCTCCTTTCATGCTGTCTTTTATTTATCACTGTCAAGCTGTCATAGATGCCTTGTCACTGTGTTTCAGGCTCTGTAATTGTATTATTTGATTATTTCTTGTTCATAGTTTCGGTTTTCTTCAGTTCTTAGTGATTGTTGTCCTTCCTCCCTTAGTAGTTATCTTAGCCTGTGTTTAGTCTCTGTTCCCATGTCTAGTCACCCTTGTCACTTTGTTCCCTATGTCTCCCCAGTTACTGTGTTAAGCTTGTGTGTCCTGAGTCTGTGTGTTTCCTGTTTTATTTTGAAAGTCCATGTCCTGTGTGCAGTGTATCTGGTTTTGCTTCCCCTTGTCTCGTTAGGTCTGATTTGCCCCAGCTGTGTTACCAACTGTTCCCCATCCTCTCGTTGTCCTGATTGTATATTTAAGTCCTGTGTTTTTTCTATGTTCGTTATCGCGTTGTACCTCCTTCATGCTCAGCGTTTCTTCTGTGTTCCTAGTTTCTTTTTTTCCAGTTTCCTGAGTCCTTAGTTTGTTAGCTCTAGTTATTATGCTTTGTTTCTTGTTTCCTGCATTTGAGTTTTTCGCAGCACAATGAAAGCTGACTCTTAGTTCATCCCTCTGTGTCCTGCACGTCCTGTATTTGGGTCCAATCCTGCCTGCCACACAGCAAACACGACATGTGTACTCTCCTCTGTGCTGAAGTGTAGCTGCAGCTCTCGCTGTTCTACAAAACAGAGCCACACTACAAAAAATAAATTGCTGCATATGGAAAATACAATCTTCTTTTGACTATAATGGTACTGAAACATAATAAATGGTAACAGCCACAAAAACAAAGAGTAAAGATGTCCTGTGTTCCCTGAAAGAAGCACTGTGGGTTTTTCTATCTGCAAAGGGGAACAAACTTACAAAGTTACATGATATTAACCAGGCCAACAGAGAAGAACAGACTGACACAATTGTAGAGCCTTTGTTAATCTCATATGTTTTGCATTATTGACCAACACAGCTATTATAACAAATTGTGATGTCTCAATTTGTTTTGTTTTTTCAGACACAATTTTTTATATTATTATTTTTGATGAATAGCTTTGAGCTCCAGGGCTACAGCCTGTTTTACAATATTTTCACCAATATGTTTTATGTTTTCTGAAAATGTTGATGTTGTTATGGCCTACTGTGTTTAGGAAAGACAGAAAACAGCACAGTAATCCCCAGCTGTCAGGTAAATTTACACATTGATTTTGTGGATGGCTGTCCGTGCTCTGAACCCACTTTTACCCATATATCGCTGGTCTTTGCCACATGTCTCTAAAGGCTACGTCAATTTACCTTCAAAATGTGGCTGCTGTCATTGAGCTGTGTAAAAATTTATGTGCCAGCATTACTATTCATTATTAGAATTTTCTTGCTTTGACGAAATATTTGATTTTAGTGCTTTTGGGATTGTTAATGGACTGCTCTCTAGTTTTATACTACAACTACAAAGTTAGCTTTTAGATATCATGCATCATCCCTGCAAAAATAAATGGACTGCCTCCACCTGACACCATCATCCTATTATTTGTTGCCTAATTATCTAAGTCTCTACCTAAATTAGCTTTTGATATAGATGTTGTTAAGATTACCTGAAGCATCTTCTCCAGTAGGAGGCACAAGTTGACCTTTCTCTTTAAAATGATTTTTCAGTCTTTTAGGACTGCATTAACTGGCTTCCATCTGCAATCCAGCTGTCACTTTAGAGGCTCAGTTTCTATCCCCAAAGTCATCAACCCAGCTGCTCTGTGCCTTTGGGTATGGCACTCCAATATGGATTCATCCCACGTTGCTCATCTTTCAGGTTAAGCCAATGAGAAAAAGCTCCTTCCAAGCTGTCCCCAGATCCTCACCACATACCTGAGACATGTGTTTATCCCTTTCTCTATGGTTGCCTTTTCCCAGGCTTGCTGAATGTGTTAGCTATCCAATTGCTTTCCTTTTCGTGTTTTGACTCCTTTTTTTGTTGTTTTGTTTTGTTTTTTGGATCTATTTTTGCATTGCCCTCTGATTTTTTTTTTCTGTCTAAGAATTGCACTGAAAGGGTGTGTCTTATTAATCTGCCAGAATAAACACTGCCTTGCATCTGCACCAAATAGGCTTACTTCCCCATAAGGGAGCAGACAGGTGCATTTTGATCCAAAAAAGGACAAATGTAAAAAATATACTTGTACAAGAAACATCACATTAACACTGCACTTTAGCATCGGAAATCCCTGCACAAGCAGGACAGCAGGGTCCATAGTATACAGATGGTGTGATGTGCCACTGTATGCGCCTGGTGTATGTTGTCCTTAATGTCAATGAGGCACATCCAGTGAGATACACATTCTTTAAGCTACAAGTTTGAAAAATGTCTGCATTTTGGGGACCGCAGCATGAAGTGTCATGCCAACCAACAGTCACAACTTGCCATTACGTCTTACTTAAAACCTTGCAGTGTACTAGCACAGGATTATGCTTCAAACAAAGAAAGCCTTAGTGTGTTTATCCAAAATGATTACTCAAACTATTTTTTTTCTGCTTTCTTGGCATTTTCAGCATAAAAATGATAATTTCTTCATACAAACTCAATTGCTTTTATGTAACACTTGCACTACAGTCACTGACATAAAGCGATTCCTAGAAAGTTGATTCTGTTCATCTGGATGTAGTATTTTCCGTGAGTGAAATGTTTCATCACTCATTCAAGTGACTTCTTCAGTCTCAGCTGATTGTAGGCCTTCTTCTAGGTTCAGAGTTGTAAAGGGTGATGTTACTAATGGTTTTTGCTTAGGCAGCAGTTGTCCTTCTTCTGTCCTGGATCACCTGGAGCTTTCTTTTTGGTGTTTTTCCAGCTTTGACAAATGTCCAGCTGGAATAATGGCATTTGCTCAGGGAGTCTTTGATGTGATGTCCTTCTGCTTTCCTGGCTGCTGTGTCTGTGGGGATGCCGTTCACTCTGTGTTGCAGAGTCCTCATGACAACCAATTTGTGCTCCAATGGATGATGAGAGTCAAACCTTAAATACTGATCTGTATACACATCAACTTTCAGATGCCCTACATTACTGTACCAATGGTAATTTTACAGTCTAAAAACACCAGTCTGTCATTTTTCCATACACTATATTGCCAAAAGTTTTCACCTGTCTGCCTTCACAGTCATATGAAGTTGAGTTACATCCTATTCTTAATCCATACAATTTTAAATTATGTTGGTCCACCCTTTTCAGGTTAAACTCTTCTGGGAAGGTTTTCAAAAAGGTTTATAGGTGTGTTCATGGAAGATTCGGCTATTTTTCCAGAAGTGCATTTGTGATGTCAGACACTGATGTTGGACGAGAAGGCCTGGCTTGCAGTCTCCACTGTAATTCATCCCAAAGGTGTTCTGTTGAGTTGACGTCAGGACTCTGTGCTGGCCAGTCACACTACAACAATGCAGACAGACAAGTACCATTAAGCTGGCAAACCCAGAGTCGTCCATCGGATTGCGTGAGGGAAAAGAATGATTTGTCTCTCCAGAGAAGGATCAGGGAATTGTGGCATGAATTGGGGCAATCCTGTAATTTCTCATGAACTATCTCCAGTGCTTAAGTAAATGGAACACAAGCAAAGAAAGGTCTAACATTAACAGACCATTGTTTCATCTGCATTTATGATGACATCTTTCATCTTCTCCATAAAATTCAGTGTGTTCGGAACACAGAATGGATCATGGATATGTCCATAGTATGATCCACTATTTATATATGTTTATATGGACCCACTATTTATATGTCTTAGTTAAACAATGCAAACTAGGTATAGCTTACCTTGGGTATTATCTGTAGCATGTGGTCTGGTCAATAGTTCTGTACTTTGCTAACTGTTTCAAACAATCTGTTCTTGTAAGCATTGCCTGGGTCACGTTTTAGTCAGTATTTTTGTATGGGACTATGGAATGCTGAGGGAGGCTAAAACTTTCACCCAGAGTTGCTTCGCTTCTGCTTCCATAATGTTATTGTTTCAGACCGCTGATTCTGTGCCTGTAATTAGTTCCACTAGTGGGATTTGTCTTGGCGTGACAGCAAAGTTCAACGCTTTCGCAAGATGCCTTCTTTGCTTGAGTGAGTTGTCTGTCAGACAAATTCTTCACCCACTTGTCTACATACTTGGATTGAGTCTGAATCCATCTCTCTGCTGCTGAGATCACTGTCCATTTCTCCACTGAAAGCACTGCGTCCAGATGTACAAAGTCAACTTTCTGGGATTTTCTTACCTTGATGATTGAGTATACATCATAACATCGTGACATAAAGGGAATACCAATGACCTCCTTTCTATTTAGGTACAAAACATATCCTCTGTCAGACCAGCTGGTGAAGTGATGTACCCAGGTTTCAATCTTTTAATGTGTATGTGAGAGCTGCCAGAATCACTGTGGAAACAGCAGCCTTTGGGATAAACAGATGTGCATCCTGATCAGGTTCTGTCAATGGGAAAAAGATGTGTCAGTTTGGTTTGATAGAGCAGTGTGTGATGGCAGAGCCAGCTCAACAGGGGTACAGCTCACACAGAGCTAGTAAATATTGAGTAGGGGATAAAACGAAGATGGCAGGGCAAAAACACAGTCAGACAAATAGACAGGATCTGTTCAAGCTGACAATTTTACCACAATAACTATGACTACATTTATAAGTTAAACTATATTTTCAGCACCCCTGATGTTTCTAACAATCACCTATTCACCAAAACACCATATGACTATAGTTCAGTAAGTCGAATAAAGAATTTAACTTTTTTATAAGGTCTTCGCAGTGGTAAGCGTTCATGTTATTATTTGCATTTCTGTTCTTTTGTATTTTTATCCTTGTGAAGGTGCTGAAAAATTAGGGTCCATGAACCAGACTCTATAACCCAAAGGTCATCAACCTTCGTGTAAAGGGATGATGAAACTGTCCCTTGGAACATGAAATGTCACAGCTTCGGTGGGCATGGAAAGCAAACTAATGTGTGAGGTGGAGATATGGATGTTTCTCTTCTGGTAAATGACCGGGTAGGTTTCTTGTGCTTTCTTGAGCTCACGTGGGCAATGACAGTGAGAACTGGAGTGGTGTGATTGGGTTATCATTATGGTAACTTTCAAAGAAGATAATCCTTTTGGTATGAAAACGACAATTGTATCAGTTAGCATTCCGCATCACAAATGGATTTGTAATAACAAATCTTGAAGATTGGTTGAAAATTTAACAAGAATTATAACTGATTTTTAATTGTTTATATACCCCTGCCCACCTAGATATAGATGCAATAGAGGCATTAACACACTCCTCTACCCCCCAGCATTACGACAGACTCAGTGATGCGTTGTTCTAAGGAAAAACAGCATTGAATACTGCACTGTCACAACACTTTCAAAGGACACTGAGGTCTGTCTCAAGTGGAGTACCTTTTTTCACATTTTTTAAAATTTGTTACATTTTCAGTCACTGTTTAGTTTTGTTTTCAGCACTTACATTTGATGGATGACCTTGTAATTTTTCCTTTATCCTTCAGCAGTTAGTTGACTTTGATATGAGATTAAGCTCTTGCATTTCTAAATGCAAAATAAAATACCTCCTACCACCTGACAGACGAAATTCTTGATTTTGGCTATGCTGCCATTCCTTGTATACTTCTGTACTCTGACACCCTATTTTTGTTAACAGCTGTAAAAACATGCTACCATTATCTGACGTCCATGTAATCTTGTGCAGATTAGTTCTACAACTCCATTATCCATTTAGTGAATCAGATCGACTGCTAATTTGTGACTGACGGAGCACTTAAATGGCAGCTCAGAGGTAAAATCTGACAATGATTACACCATCAACAAGCACGGACCAAAATGAAAGGCCAAACTCAGCGGGCTGAGATAAACACTCTAATCACTGAGGTAATTAAACACAAATCTGCTGTACTCTACACCCCCACTGCAACTCCACATGAAACAAAAATCTGTTATAAATATAATAAATGAATGGGGTCGGGTGTCAAGACAAATCACATGAACATTTTTTCAGCATCTCTTATTTAACCCCTTAAGGTCTGGGTTTGCTTTTTGTAAATATTCACTCTAAAAAATCAACAGTAACTTTCTTCAAAATTTGAGTTTCTAACGTAGCCACTTAAGACTGACAATAAAATAAAATGGTATCTCACCCATCCCTTCTTTTTACCATCTATGTTGCAGGTGAGATACTACGCATTCACCACTGTCAGGATTTGGTTAAGGTTTAAAGTTAAGGCAATGGCTGCTTTACTTGACAAGTGTGAAGACCCAGGCACCTGTTGCGCACACCTGTCTCACCTTTGCAATTCGAGTGACTGAACATCTCAACTGTATTTGTGCTTTTGATGCCTCTTGGAGCATTTTTATTTGAACTACCTGCCAATAATGTGGAGTCATGAGGTCCAGTCCTGCCTAAGTAGTCCCTGCTGCAGTTTTGGTGAAAAACAAACAAAAAAGCAAACAAAAAAACCCCCCAAAACAAAACAAAAACACAGTTGTGACCATTCCTGACCAGAACATGAAACCCAGAAACAATTGACCACACTCATCTTTTTTTTACAGTCCATGGAAAAATCACAATACTTTATTTAAATATAAATTCTGTAAAAGCAAGGTACTCCATTCAAAGCATAACAAGTTAAAATAATATTCCAGTGTTAAATAATGGCATGTGGAATATGAACAACATATTGCAAGTGAAAATATTCCAGGTGTCACAGCCTGACATCAACAAGTAGGAATGAATGATTTTATGGTGCTGTGTGGTGGAATGAGTATTTTGCTAAATATGCTCCTGTGACTGTCCAACACATAAGGGAGCGGGTGTGAAGGATTGTCCCAGATTTCCCATAACCTGAACAGCATCCTCTTCTTCTTTCTGACACAGCCATCAAAGAGTCAAGCTCCACACCCACAACATTACTGGCTCTGTAGGTCAGTTTGATGAGACTGTGGGTGCCTGCTACTTTCAGTCTGCTGCCCCAGAACAATATAGGATAGCGTTGGCCACCACAGACTCATAAAACATCCTGGACTTCATCCAGCAGATATAAAAGGATTTCAGTCATCTAAATAGAAGGGTTTGGGCCCTTCTTGTAGAGTACGTCTGTGCTTTTAGTGAGGTCCAGTTTACGGTCAGTGTGAGTGGAGATTGGTGTAATTTGTGAAAAAAAACCCATCCAAATTCTACCTGTTATAGCTCTAAGGCCAAAGTGAAGAACTGAAATTTACACAGACACTTGGAAGAGTTTTTGAAATATCCTTAAATAAGACGGAATGAAATTTAAATAACTTCAGCCTTTATTTAAGCTTCAGAATAAACAGGTGAATTTGTGTTATCCACAAACAAGTCAGCATACTCTGTTCTGCTCCCGAACCTAAAAATTCACCTATCTCTAAATAAAACTGAGGCGACAGTATCACAAAAATGTCACATCAATCTACATTAATTTATTTTTGAAGAATGCAGCTGTCTCCCCTTCCCTCTCGCTTCTAAGAAATGCTAGATTTCATGTTAGTAACGGACGCAGCTTGTTTAGATAAACAAACAGGTAAATGAATAAAAAAAAAATATTCCCTAGCCTGTCATCTAAAAACATTCATCACTTCATGTATTAAATGACGGTACTTGGATCACACAGTTTTTCTCTGCCTTTATAAAAGAGTTTGTAGTCAGGAGATTACAGTGAGATAGAAGATGCAACAAGTGTTTGCTGCCAGAGCTGACTTTGTTGGATCTCTAATTAAAGCAGTTTAAATAATCAGAATTAACTGCTGGGTTATTTAGAATCAGTTATTTATAATCACACCTCCTTAGTTGGAGCGTCATCATTTTCCAGAAGCTTAGCCATGATTCCAGTCAAACATTGTAATTAATTAAAATGATGGACAAAAAAGAACAGAAGTCAGATTGCTGTAATAAACTGGAAGAATCATTTAACCCAGATAAAAGCTAATCACTCACATTACAAAACTTAATGGATATGTTGTTAGCAGTTCGAGGTCGTGTCTAGTTTAATTCAGGAGACTAATTTCATGCATTGTTTGGGCAATTTCTGGTTCAGGGAGTTCAAATAGTGCGATTCTAGCTGCAAAGATTATTTCAGCACATCTTGGGCTGCAATTACTGCTTCTGTTCATGGTCCCCTCCAAATTAACTTTGGAAGTAGAGTTATTATATCCAACAAAAGGACTACATAATCAACTTTGGACATTTCAGCAATTGCCATTCTGCCTTTGGTACCTCGTGTGTATAATTACAATCTGTAAACAACTTAAGAAAAAAAAAACCTCCCTTACATTTGGCTCAACAGAACAGAGTCCTATGAAGAGTGACAGAACTGTGTTCTTTGCCACGACACATTTAGCTACACAAAGGTGTCACATTATCAGTATTAGCTGTAATTAGATGTAAAGTCCAGTTGAGGCTAATGGGAAAGTCATCCGTTTTGTTATTTTCAGTACTAGGTGTAGTGAAATGTTAGGCAGCTGTGGCTCAAGTGGTGGAGTTGTCCTGTAATCCGTGGCCTTTGTACATGCCAGAGACTGCTTGGCTTACACACTGAATTCCTAATAGCAGACAAATACCTTGGATAGCCGCTCTTCTCACACCGCTCGTGAGGGTGTGAATGTGTGAATAAGAGACACTACAAGGTATTTCATAGAACTTTTGAGGTTAAAAGGGGCTGTGAAAGTGCAGACCATTTACCATTTAAAATGTTAATATTATGAACTCCTTTTCCTGCTCCTTTCCATCTATCTTTTTACAGATTCTTCTTTATCTCCAGAGGGTTATTTGGGGTTTGTTTTGGTTTTTTGTGAAAGAGATTAGGGCTGGGCAATATCCAGATTTTCCCCAAATTCCCCCATAAACTGGAAACTTAAAGCTTACATGTAATGTCCTCATTTTTAAAAAATCAAATATTGGATCTATATATGATAGAAACTTATGGGGATTTTTTACAAATTGTGAACTGTCCTGCAAAACAAAGTGAGGTCTAATAATTTTATTTAAATACAGGCAGTTGGTACAGGATAAACTAGTTGTCGTGCTGTACTTCTGAGCCTATGCTGAGCCATTAAAAATGATTTTGTTGTTCTTCCTGTTCCCATATACTGTTAATATAGCAGTAGATTCAGTTAGCTTTGCATAAAAATAGCTGGTAGAAATGTCTTCCAAAGAGCTACTTTTTACTGTCTTAGTTTGAGTACATTTCAAAGTCTGTACTTCATTTACTTTATGCTACAAGGAAGCTTAAACTATTTGTATTATTTCTAAACTACAGTAATTCAAGGAACAGTCACAGTTTGACATTCAATTTAAAAAATAATATAATATGCGCAAAGAGATTTAGTTTATGATTTGTAATTATTTTTAATTTATTCTTCATGTATTTTCAGTTTCAAAAAATATTTAAGCGTACAATGAAGCAATTTTAAGTTTGAATAATGAAAACTTTTAATTTACAGTGCAATTTGTATAGATTATTCAAATTATAAATTAAATTAAAATGAACACGATATAGGTAATAACAGTTTTCCTCTCTGGGTTTAATAAAGTATTCTGATTCAGATTATGGAATATTTAAGTTACATTTGCTAATTTGAATCCAAAATATGAAGCACAAGAGACTTAAGGGTGGTGAGTTAGTACATGATCACATGACCACAAACCATTGCTTGCTTTAATTGGTGATCAGCTAATAGGCATGTATGGGCTAACAGAAGAAAACCCCCCAAAGAAACAATACACACAAAACTGATGTAGCCCAGGGTGATAACTACACTTTAATTAAAATTTAAATAACCTTTATAGTTTGTGCATATACACAAAATGGGCAGAACAGAACCACCATGTAGAAACCATAAATATGGGGAAACTAAAACTGAAAAATGGTCATCAACAATGCAGCTTTACCTAGCCCAGGGAACATAACCAGCAGATTCCTAGCTTCGACTTTAGGATAATACTGTGTTTATTTTTAAGTCTTTTTGACAGTAACACGGGACCATGGGATATGCATTCAAAGCTTTCAGGCCATTTAGTGGATGTATGGAAACATTAAGTACTTAAATCTCTCTAAAATGCTTCTTAGAAATGGCTAGACTAACACCTGTGCAACTGAATGAGCTACAAGGGGCAATTTCATAAATAATGAATAATCAAAACAGCAATACACCATATACAGTTTATCAATATTGAACAAACCCCTTTTCCTTTTTCTCTCAAGGGGCACAGACCAGTAGGAGGCACGGATGATGGACTTTCTGCACCAGGTGAAACATATCAGCTTGGCTGCTGTTAAAAGAGGCCAGCAGGAGGTGAACCCATAATAAGGTTTTGGGGTAGGTGTAGCCAAATCCTCATTGGGTAAAAATCATTTAGCCACATTAAAGAGGGCCATTGTATTTTTAATATATTTAGAGAGTCAGATATTTTGGATTTAGCTGAGATTTAATGCATCTGACCATGAATGACAAAATGAATGCTGCATATATAAAAAAGAAATGACAGCAACAGTAGGGTGTTTACAACATCTCACTCCTCTCTGTGACACAGTCCTCAGGGAGCGATGAGGAAAGTGATGAGGCAGAGACATTAAACACATTAAACCACTTTCATCTGACAGTAATCGAAATCCTGATTTTCACTGAATTATGCATGCTCTTCCAGTTATTACCTTAGAGGAGGGAGGAGATAAATAAAACTCAGGAGGTAAGCCGTCTGTTTGCAACCGGAATCATCACACACTGTGTTGGATTGTTGCTACTGTTCTTACTATTATATCCCAGAGCAGACATTGGAAAACAGGGAGGGAAGAAATATTTATACTCTGTACCTGGAGAAACAAAACAAAAACTATTTTATGGTTTTGGAAGATCAACACTCGAGAATCTGTGTAATAAACTGAACACATGATTGCATTACACTAAACCAAGCACACTTGTTTGCAGTCAATTGGTCTTATATATGTCAATACGATCCATTTCTTTTATATGTAAAGTTCACAGAAGGATAAGGAACCTCTATGTGTTCCAAAACAAATATAGGTGTGGGAAGCAGCAGGCACTGTTCACAGTATATCTGCTTCATGGTTCAGCTGTGTAGCAAGCGGATTGTGGACCCAAATTCAGGACTCAGGACACAGGAATTAAACGCTAATGCAGCTTTAATGGTGATGAGTAAATAAAGTAACTAAACAAAGAGTCACAAACAGGGATGAAAACCTGGAGATGAAGAGAAGCATCGATTAAGCAAGATATCAGAATTTAACAGTACTAAATACGAACAGAAACCAGATAACCCAAGATAACAAAGACTAAAGGCTGAAGCACATTTTCAATTCCAGAACTCAGAGCTCCAAAAAAGAGAATGGTCTCAAACTTAAACAAGGATTCAGAGTCCAAAACATAAAACAATAAAAGGTGTTTATTATTAAGGGGAAAAAAATCCAAACCTACATGACCCTGTGTGAAAAAGTGATTACTTTTCCACCATGTAGTTTTGGATTTTATTTCCCCCAGCTTAGGCCTCCCATGCTACTTAAAGTCTATTCCCCAGGAGTTGAGGAACCAGGACACACTTATTTGAAGTGGGCTACTGGAACAAGAAGGCACAAGTGGACAAGGGATGAGAATAGGGTGTGGTTTTAATGCTACTACACAAATTACATTAAGCATGAAGAGGAAGTTGGACCTATGAAATCTTCGACACCCAACATCTAGACCAGTGGTTCTCAAACTTCTCACAGTGAGTACCACCTCATAAAATATATGGCTCTTGAAGTACCACCCTTATGACCGACATTAAAGTAGTAGTAGTATAGGCCTATTTAACACAACATATAGTTTACATGAGAAAATTTTATTTCTTATATGAATGTTATTTATTTTAACTGTCATAAACAGGATGTGAGAAGTGATAATAACAACAACAACTGTACTGCATTAAAACATTCACAGCAGGTGGGATATCCAATCTGTTTTTTCTGTTCTCAAACTGATCTCCCTGTTGGAGCTCAGTCTGGGGGGAGTTCTTTTTTCTCCTTGTCTTTCCTCACGTTGTGCATTTTCCATTGTTATACCTCTCTGACCTGTCTTCCCCATGTGATGTTTGTGTAATGTATGTATGGTCGGAAGGGTAAGATGGCGCTGGCAAGGCTGGCAGCCTTAACCCAATTTCCCTCGGGATGAATAAAGTATTATCAATCAATCAATCAATCAATCAATCAATCAATCAATCAATCAATCAATCAATCTTTAAGTGATGACCTGATGAAACCTGCTTCCAGGTCCAAACTACTCTGGATTTATTAGGGCTGTTGTATTTTTAACATGTTTAATGCTTTGTATTTTGTTCTATTTAATCTGAACAAGCCCCTAAAAACAGTCAGTGATCACTGTCGGCCTCTCTCGGTTTTTATCATCACTATTCATTTTAAAGCTCAGTTTTTAAAACCTTAGATGTAACTACAGCCCAGCCCATGCAGCAGTATATTAATGACTAACCTTATATTGCAGTTGTTCTCCTGACTGAAGTTTGGTCCGTTTACAGCATCCTGCCATGCAGTTACATTTGTTCCTAACCATCGGGAACCCTCACGTTAACTTTTATGAAGTGGAAAAAAGTTTGCGTTCATCCTCCA
>VUQG01023917.1:48356-97164 GCA_015106755.1 Etia nguti | reverse complement strand
ACAGAGAAAAGCAGCCTTTTAAGATAAACAGCAGTTGCATTTGGGAAAGCCCGCTCGCGAAACTCTTACAGGGAAATCCCTGGTGGTGGTGTGGTGGGGTTTAAGAAACTATCACAGAGTAGGTGTGGTCAAAAACGAGCAAAACAACAAAAGTCATTGTACATTTGTTGGTGATACAGTTTTAGACATTTATTAACGCCATCATTTTCACAAAGTGCTTAAAGTCAATTAATAATTTTTGTCATTTCCTTAAAATAATAATATCATTTCAAAATACTGCATGACTACTATGAGTAAAATAGTAATATACATGTGGCTTATATGTATATATAACATATAACATACATCATATGTATAACATGTAAGGAGTGTTTGAGCTTCAACGTGCAGAATAATGTATATTCAGAATGTGATAAAAGTGTGTTTTTGTATTCACCTGCTAAGGAGTGGAAAGTTTCTTGGAAATCACCTAAAATCTGAGGTGCTCATCTGAAAGTACTGCTATTACCTTGTGTTAAACAACTGTAAGCACATTGCACATGCCAACATCAAGAAAGGAAGTCATATAGGAGACATCAATACTCTTTTAAATTATTGCATTTCTTGAAAGATTTATAGAATATGGATTTTTCAATAAGGGTGGAGGGGTACTCATTTTTCCCCCCACTTGAACAATAATAACACACACTGATTGTGTTTAAAAGCATAATATAAAAATAAAAATTTGCATGATTTTTTCCACTTTGTGCTACCTAAATTTAGTCTTTAATAAAGACTGGTGGAGTGGTGCTCCGATAACAACCTGGACCTCAACATCTCAAAAACAAAAAAAGATAATTCACTTTAGAAAATCAAGGTATGTCTGCTATCTGTAAACATGGGAGGCAAATTGAGAGAGTTAAGTGCATCACGTTCCTCACATCACACCTCAGATTTCACCTCATCTAAAAACATCTCCCATTAGGTAAAAAAAAAGGCTCAGCAGAAACTCTTCTTCCTGGGAAATCTCAAACAGGACCACCTCCCTGCAACAACTGATAATTAGTAGCCACCATCACTGTGGTTGTACAGCAGAAGCCTGGAATGATCTGCAGAGGGTAGTAAAAGCAGGTGAGTGTGTCATCTACCACTTCTGATTGACCAAACCCTGGCACCGCACTGAGAGCCAGTGCAGGGATGAAATCCACCCTAGACGCAGCCCAAAACAGACTAAAAGCTGCTGCTTTAACCCAAAATTTGTCACTTCTGCCCACCCCCTCTCCCCGCAAATCACTCAGTGACTGCAACATGACTGAGCTTGACTGGTGCATTATTTGTCCATTAGCACTGATTTTAAAGCCCTCTCCTGTTACTGCTCATTTATGCTGCATACCACTGAACTAAACATGATGATTCAAAATAGCAGGTACCATGGAAGAGGATCTGCTTCCTGTGTAGCTATGGAGAGTTTAAACACAGGTTATACACAAATGAAAAGGTAATTGTAACACCTGTACGTCTGAGAATAGATCCCAGCCACATGAATCCTAGACATGAGTTCTTGGGGATTGTACAGATCCTGTTACAAATTGCTGTACAAGCAAGAACTTCTTGTTTTTCTTGTGAATTTTTCTTGTGAATTAAGTCGAATTGTTGATGCCTTTACAGGGTGAATAACAACCAGCTGCTGCATTATAGAACAGAACAGTACTTTCTGCTTTATCAGTCTCAAGATTAAGAAACAGTTGTTCTAACAGTTAGGTTGTAAAATAGAAATCAAAAACTTGAAATAAAGTTGCTGCCACTTTGTTGTAATTTGAAAGGGAAATTTGTTACAGTCTATATATGATATATAGATAGGCAAAGGTAAAGACCCTACAGAGAAACCCCCAACAATCAGATGATCCCTTTTAACAGGAAAAACATCCTTTTAACAGGAAAAAAAAAATCCCCCCCCCAAAAAACAAAACTGAATCTGGCTCAGGCAGGGGCTGCCATCTGCCCCAACGGGTGAAGGGAAAGACAAGAGAACAAATGCAAAGTGTGGGAGAGAGAAGACAAAATTTAATGCAGTATTGGAATATAAATACATAAGTGGAGAAAAAATACTCACAGGAAGTCACATGGCAATCTGAGTCTATAGCAGGATAACCAAAAATCTAAATATCATAAAATGCACTGCACACAGCAGTGAACAATTTTTAAATGCCAGAAGTAGCGAGCTTTTAAAATAATAAAGATGGCTACAAACCTCTACATGCAAAGATATGTGCCTTTCCAATAAAGTTTGCTTTCTAAGTTCTTTCTGTTATCTATAAGGGGGTTTGGTGAGGCGTGATCTTCAAATGGGTGCAATGATTTCATTGGGTTGCACCTACTTTTACTTTCAGAACTGCCTTAGTTCGTCCTGAGACATACTGGAGTAAAGCAGCAGAGTAGCTCTTCTTACTGCATCAGAAAAAGATCCACTCTTTATTTGTGCAAATAATGTGTCAGTCAAGCGTGCTTCCTGTTGTGTGAAACAACGCGTTGTTGCAGAGGAATTCTATTTAAAGAGGATTTAGTACTACTTCTGGGTATTTTAGAAAATAGCTGTAGAAGAGTACAAGCTTCACGTGCTTTTACAGGAAACGGTCAAGGAAAAGCCCCGTGCATAACTGCATAGCCCCTCCCACACCCGTATAAACAGAAGACGTCGCCTAAAAGCTCACAGACTGCGTATGTCTGCATATACAGAGCTGTGTGCTGTTGTGCTCGACGCTATTCACAATGGATTTAAAGTTTATAGCGCTGCTTATACTGATCGGGGCTTTCATGGTGAGTAAACCGATTTATGCTAAGGTTTTATTTTTACAGGGATCGGTTTTGACCTGCGACAACTGAAAGTAGCCCGATTTCAGATGATTTCTTTGATCTTAACGTGTTATTATACGCTATAATGTGTGCTAATTACTTATCGTATCCATCTGTTACTTTACTGTGTTATATTATTGTCAAAATCCTGCTTCTTCTTTTTTTGCAAAGTCAAAACCCAATGCTAGAGTTACTTTCACTTTCGATTTCCTGGCAGTGGAGGGTTTGGACAAACACATGACCTTGTGTGAATCTCGATTTGCAAATATTTGTTAATAACGTTACGAACAGCGGTGCACCTGGCTGCTGGATTGCGTTCACGGTTAGTTTAGCAGTTAACAGTTGGCTGAATCTTTGGGACTTTCCACCACGCCCCTCGCAGTCTACCCTGAGGAAGTGAATCTAACGTTATCAACATACAGAAACTCAACCGATACTCGAGATCACACACAAGGGCTAACTACCTCTTATTTAAATGTCATGCTTTTATTTTGCAGGGAATGACTGTTGCTCAGGCCAGCTGTGACCCGGAAACACAGTATGAAAAGGGGGGTCAGTGCTGTCTCAAGTGTAAGCCAGGTAAGAAAAAACCTTTCCTATGAAAAAAATAAAAATAAAACATCTGCTGGCATGTTATTTATAATATATTGTCACCAAATTCAACTTGACAGATAGATAAACAACAAATAAACAATTAAGAGCCATATCGAAGGCATAACTGTACTAATAGCATCCAATCTTTCTTTTTTCAAGTAAGTTAATTAAACATTTAAAGCAGCATGTATAAGAAAAAAACCTAGCAGCAGGAAGCATGTGGTAGATAACAGTCTTTTTCAGACAGCATGATCACTGTTACTAAAGCTTTGGTTTTGCTTTCATTTTGGCTGCTTTTACACAAGCATTTCAGCTCTAAAAATGTTCCTCGGGACCTGTGTGTGAAAAGGCTAACATGCACATCACTCAGACGTTTCAAAAGATATAAATATTATGGCCAAATGTGCATTTCCAACAAGCTAGTTGTTGCCTTTAGTCATGCCTCACTCATGGTCTGTACTAGCAGCACCTTCGCCTAAATCAAACTGAATATTTGCACCAAGTGAGAATTCATCTTTCCTATTGTGTGCTATGTATCTGTATAAAAAGAGGGTGAAGCTGAAACAGTCCTTAAATAGTCCTTTCCTTCATTTTTTGAGGAAAATTACTTTAGGTTGAGATTTCCAAACGAGAGTAATTACTCTTCTGTAATTGACTATCAGTGTGAGTGGAATGTCTTCCAGCTTTATGGACTTTTGGTGGAACACAAAAGACATTTTAAGATGACGGCAGAGACACTGAGAAGTTGTAATTCTGGTATTTTAACATCTCAGAATAAAGTAGCATATAGAAAAAACAACCTGGTAATTGCTACTGGGAAAAGGGGCCCTCGTAATCGCACAGACAATGTGAACCATGTAAACAAACCAAATATAACTTGTTGATTAAAACGTTTTAGGGTTTGTTAGAACCCTAAAGTTGACTTGGCTTAGTCATATTTCCCCAAAAGGTCCATAGATTACCTAGACTCAGAGGCTCCGATTTACTAATTACTCAGGATAAATAAAATACTGCAAAAATATACTTGATTCTAACTATGCAATATCTTGTTTTGCAGGGACTAGCATGTCATCACCAGAAGATTGTGATAATCCTCAATGTCAACCTTGTGCGGATAATCACTACCAGGATAAATTCACAACGAAGCCCAAGTGTCTACAGCAGCCTTACTGTGATAAAAGTAAGAAATTGTGACAAATGACCCGAAACTGTTCCCATATAGTGTGTCTGTGTATACTGGGAGAGAGACTTTTCTTTAATGTTGCTCACCTTACAGCGTAAACCTTTTTTGTCAATTAGATAAAAACTTAGAGGCTCCAGTCCAGAAAAGCAAGACACAACGATCCAGCTGCAAGTGTAAAGTGGGATTCCACTGCTCCAGTGAAGAATGTATTACCTGTGTGGAACACACACACTGTCAACCGGGATTTGGAGCCAAATTCATAGGTACCCACATCCTTGTGATTGAACATTTGTTTAATTATTAATAAATTATGTTTTTATTATGCAATTGAGTCTCTTTTTTGAAAATGATTTTTGATTTTCAGGCAACGACTCACAGGACACAGTGTGTGAAAAATGTCCACAAGGGACATTTAACAATTATACGTCGTGGTATGATCCGTGTCACAAATGGACAGTGTAAGTACACATTTACATTTACATGTGAACTTGGAGATGATCTTTATTAAAAAAACTTGAAAAAGGGCCTTTGTTCACCTTTTAAATTTAGTTAGGTGTTTCAAGAATGTTTTTTTTCTTTCTATGAATATGCCAACAAATAGTCCCGCACAATATCCACCATAGGTCAAGGTCAAGTTTATTTATATAGCCCATTTCCAAACAGTCCATGCTGCACAAAGTGCTTAACAATGTAAAATGCCACTAAAACAAGTAAAATGTAAATCAATGATGCAGTAAAATATAGAAAAAACAAATAAGTAGATGAAATAAGTCAATAAAAACAACTAAGGCTGTTAAAACCAAAATGTTTAGGTCAAAGTGTGTTAAAAGCCAGACCATAAAAATGTGTCTTTAGTAACGATTTAAAATGTTCGAGTGTTTGTGCAGATCTAATATTAAGAGGAAGACTATTCCAAAGTCTGGGACCTACCACAGAGAAGGCTCTGTCGCCACGAGACTTAAGTTTAGTCCGTGGAATAGTTGAGGTTAGTTTCGACCTGGACCTCACGGTTCTTTCTGGAGCGTAAATAAATAGGAGCTCAGACAGGTAAGAAGGGGCTCGGCCGTTAAGTGACTTAAAAACAAAAAGTACGAGTTTAAATTGGATCCTGTAAATGTCCTGCATTTGTATAGCGCTTTACTTAGTCCTAAAGCACTTTACACTACATTCAGTCATTCACACACTGGTGATGGTAAGCTACATTGTAGCCACAGCTGCCCTGGGGCGCACTGACAGAGGCGAGGCTACCGGGCCCTCTGACCACCACCAGTAGGCAACATGGGGTTAGTATCTTGACCAAGGATATTTGGCATACAGCCTGGAGCAGCCTGGGATCGAACCACCGACCTTCTGGTTAGTGGCTGACCTGCTCTGCCACCTGAGCTACAGCCACCCCTGTAAGCCAGTGTAGAGAGGCTAAAACTGGGGTTATATGCTCCTTCCGCTCAGTTACTACACTAACATACCATTTAAACACCTTCATTTTTATCACAAATTTAGAAAGCTGATGTGAGCTGTTTGGCTACAAAATTTGGAATTTTGTAGAGGAATTTCTTCTCAAAAACAGGGATTGTTTCAGTCCTTCTGAAGAGACGTGCCATAGATTATATTTTTCCTTACAATGATAGAAAATGCTGCTTGTATTATACACCCGGAGACCATTGCTTATTCAGTGTCGATGTAGGAAGATGCCACTCTTGTAGAGCTGTGATGAAGTCGTGTTTGTCTAAATATGTCAACATGTCAAAACAAAGAGAAGCCGAGGCATAGTATTGACTTACTTCTTAAGTTTGTGTAACTTTAGCAGTTATTTATTAAAGGTGTGCGTCTGATTGAAAAGGAGATTCTGTAAATGAAGAAAAGGGTGTTTCTAGCTGACGGGATTTTTTTTTACTCTGTTTCACGACACAACCTGTTTGTTAAACCAAAATAGGACCTCTGGCATACTTAGCTTTCATTAGGCCTAAAGACAGTAACTTACATAGGCTTTTATGTTTTTGTAGGGCGCAACAAATCAAATGAAAATACTGGAATTCAAAGTGGAAATACAAACCGATAACAAATAATTGAAAAACAAATGCAACACCGAGGCAGGAATTATGCTCTAATACTGTGAAATTCATTGCAGATGTGAGACGGGATACCACGTAGAAGAAAGCGGAACGGACACCACTGACAACACATGTGGTAAGTTGTATGTAGGAAGATGAATTGCAAAGGTTTCTCACCTTTATCGCTGCTGCCATGTGCAGCTGTGTGGATGCGGTGTATTGTTCAAAACGAAACTATGTCAACTGTGAGAAGGTTTGTCTCATAAATCTAAGTTGGTCTGTGGTTTTCAGTGTGGCTTTGTCAGCTTTCACTTACTGTGTATCGATGTGTAGACTCCACAGTCTCCTAAATCACTGCTTATTTTAGAATTACAACTGACTTGTGAATTTATGCTTCCTCTGTTTAATTTGACATGAAAGTCTCTGTTGTTTTATATTTTGTCTACACAAATGCCCATGTTCTAGACAATATTAGAAAACTCATTGTATGGTTAACTGTGTTTTTTTGTTTTGTTTTTTGTTTTCTCTACTAGCACGGCCACAACGGGCTCACATAATCGCGATCTCTATCATATCTGTCATGATTGTGATCGCTCTTGTAATCATGGTTTTGTTATATCGAGGTAAGCTGTGCTCTAAAGTTCTAAACAAGTTTAATGAGTTTAAATAATAATCATCTTCCTGTGTACTTATATTCTGTGTTTCTTCTTTTTTATGAATCGGTAAAGCAGGATGCATAAAACAAAAGGCAAAGGTAAATATGACTTTTTTTAAATGTATTTATTTGTTGTTACGTAGATGCTTTTTAATGACAGTAAAAAGATACCCATTAATATATATATATATTTGAAATTATGAAATTTAGAATTAATTATTGTCTTTTGACCAGGTAATCAATTTCTAAAACTATTTCAGATATGTTACTTTAGCACTCCAGTGTACATCTGTAAACTAAAGATGACATCTTAGATTCTGAATGATTAGCTCAGCTTAGCATAAAGCCTGGAAACAGCTAATGAATCCAGTCATAAGAGGTGCACCTACAAGGATCTGTTAAAAATTTAATAATTTCATACATTAAAAAATTAAACTGTAAATATTTGTTTTGTATTTTTTAGGCTTTTCACAATGTAAGACTACTTGTCGCTAATCTTTAATGCTGCTCAGGAAAATATAACAGCAATCACCATAGCTTATTTTGTATACACACTTGAAAGTGATATGTGTATTTTAACTTTTGAGCAAGAAAGAAATGAAACAGTTGCACAAAATGAAAGCCTGTTCTTTTAAATGAGTGCTGAGGTTCGTTCTCAAGCTTAATCAGCTTGGGTCATTTTGTGCAGTCCCTTTTAATAAGCCTGCAGTGGATTCATATACACATCCTGCTGACTGGGTGGCATGTATGATATTTCTGATGTACCTTAAATCCTGTTTCATACCTTTAGACACTGTTTCAGAGAAATATACTGCATAATTCAACACAGAAACTCTAGCGTAAAGTTGTACATGCTTTTCAGTAAGAGGAAAACAAAAATGTGTAAAGCACCGGAAATGACTTGCATTTGAGAAAACAGATTATCACATTATTATAATATGTGTTATTTCTTTAACTCTGACAGGGCTATTTTGAACCACAGATGCATGAACAAGACATAACAAACCATATAGAAACACTGCATATTCCAATGACACCAGAGGAAAATGAGGATGACCCAAGCCATGAGCTCTCCTCAGAAGGATTCACAGAGAAAGGGAACCAGGTGATGCAAGAGAGAGGCAAAGAAGAAATCGTGTCTCGTCAGGAGTCTCAGTTGGAGTCTCAGTTTGAGTCTCAAGAAGATAGTCAGTCAATGGATCAATGTATTTCCAAGCAATTCTAAAAAACGACACAGGTTGACCAAAGTGCTGTACAAAGTTAAAAAAAAAAAAAAGTACCTGATCTGAATAAGTGTGAGTGAATTAGTCTCCTTACTAATTCATTTTGAATGTTTACATGAAGTTCAAATCATTTCATTTGCACTAAATTGTAAAAACCTAAACACACACACACACACTATATATACGTTGTGTAGGGGTTATCACTCGGCAAACAACACGTCGCTGGTTTGTTTCCAGCAAAGGAAGGACATCCGATTTAAAACTCCACCAAATGAAGCGCCCGGTGTGACCCCTAGTGGCAAGTGAACAGCTGAAAGTAGCTAGCTATAAGCCTTAAATGTTAACAATAAAATGTAAATAAAGTAATATGTATTATAAAGTGTAAAGGTAGTGTGGCATAGTGTGTGATTTACCTGCATTAGTTTTGAGGTTGGTTGCAATTTTTAAGTTATACGTTGTTTGTTTTTGTGTGTGTGTGTGTGTGTGTGTGAGGCGGGGGGGCGTTCAAGACAGTATTGACAGGTGTCCTGCTCCCGTAGATGAAACAAGAAGCAAACGGACAGGTCATATGTACCACTAGCTACCGCTACTGTTACCTTGTACATCATAGGGGGCAGGGATAGCTCAGTAGGTAAAGTGTTGGCCCCGTGATCGGAAGGTCAGGGGTTCGATTCCCCTGAACGGCTACCCTGAGGTACCCCTGAGCAAGGTACCGTCCCTACACACTGCTCCCCGGGCGCCCAATGGCAGCCCACTGCTTCACTGAGTGAATGGGTTAAATGCAGAGAGGAATTTCCCCACGGGGATCAATGTGTTTTGTTTGTTTGTTTTTTAATTTGAAAACATATGCAACATGTGGAAATAACAATCAGTGGGGTTGTTTATGTAAGCACAATCCCACTCCCATCAAGATTACCCCAGAAAAGACCACAACAACAGCGAAGACCAACCCACAGTGGACACCACCATGCTGAGCATGCTTAGACTTAGACCCAACAGGAAGCTTGTATTTTGATGTTGTGACCTGATTTGTTCATTCTGTACAGATGGCTTTGTTAGTATTTGCATGTACTAAAATTGTGTCATTCAGCATGAAACCGTTTCTGCATTAAAATTTGTGACATTTAATAAGATTAGTTTGTTCATTGTCTCCTGCTCTTGGTTACCATAGCCTCCCACAATTCCCACAATGCTTTTGTGGGAACAGGAAGTTTAATGTTCAGCGGGCTATACCATGCCATTTTGACAACTGGGTAATATTAAGCGTAGCCAAATTAGTTATTAGTTGTTACTTAACCATAGGCTTGCATGGGTCTATGTACCCATGGTGACGATGCTGATAAAAATATTAAAACGGGATATTTTCAACCGAGTTCCGGAGTTGAAAGGAGCGTCTTGTCATCGTTTCCTACTTTGGTTTATGGACGTGGTGGCTGACGTTCTCCTTTGAAAGTGTAAGTCACAGTTTATTTAAAAGTGTGTGTATTGTGCCATTTGCACTTAGTCCGAACATAAATTGCGTTTTGGGGCAATCCATCGCTGACAGTTTAAAGAGCCTTAATTGCCTCTTACCTGATGTCTTAATGTTAAAAGCCTGTAGATTAGTGGAGTAAACTGTGTTGTAATTGCTCTTGATTTCCACAGAGAGGCGCCAGATGATTGTTCTAGATTGAAAATTCTGTTTTTAATTTGAACGGTAACTTTTTATTGGGACGCTAGAAATATAAGGGGGAAAAAAAAACGTTTGTAAAGTCCCAAAGCGAAAGCCGACATACATTTATCGGTATCAAATATTTTTAAGTTCATGACATGATATCAAATTTATATATCAATTTTCGTGTGAGAAATCGGGGAGTCAGGTTGGAGCTAATCTGGCCTCTGTGTGTTACTGTTTGTAGGGATTTACATAGAGAGTTGAGGCCAGAAGACAAGGCACTTCGGACCAGTTCCTCCCAGGAGCTTTTTTCATTATGTGTGGATTAATGGAGGTAGGTCCCTTTGAATGTACATGGAAACTGGTGTGATTGATACTAAGAACCTCTAGAAGACCCTTAGGCCCGCTGCTGTTAAGTCTTAGGAAATGGAAGTGCCATATTTAGGAATTAAGTAGTTTTTGGGGGTTATTTTTCAATCAAGTTTAATAGCATTACCTAGAAACATGCTATCAAAAAACCTATAGAGAAAGATACAATAGACTTATTTTTGATGTGTAAATTTTCCCTGAATCTCTTTGAATTCTTAGACTAATCTTATAGTCTCTAAGTGCTAGACTTCTGTGGCCTTGTTATCAGACTGTTAATGTGGGCTATCATCAGTGTGATCAGAAAAGGTCAAAGCTGTATGCAGAATATATCAAGAAGTAGGCATACAGACCAGTAAAACTGCAGAATTTCGCCATAAGTCGAAGTTTATTTAAGCAAAAAAATATTTCTTCATGATAAGACAAAGGAAACATAATTTACAGTTTGTTGGTGGAAAAATACATCTACATTTATTTACAGTAACACAGACATGTTCATTCTTTGGTTTCACGACACATTTTCGTTTCAATGCAAACTTCAGGAAATCCCTGAGGTCTGAAAGTTTAAAGTGCAAAAGCTGTGGGAAAGTGTCCTTTTCATTCGTGCCCAAATACCGGCTTAGACGAGTTCACGAGTCGTATAGCATGAGGGAACCAGCAGTCCGTTTCTTGAAGCCCAGTCTTCCCACAGTTTTCCGGCAGGGTGGTAAAAACTGTCGACAGATTTCTTCACAGTCTCTGAGGTGGCAGTCTCTGCCAAAGACCAGATTTTGGGTTTGGGACTGGCGATGTTTTCTTTACTTTCCAAAACTGATGGCGTGCGGTCAGAGTCACGCTTTTCGTTTTTCTTGACAAGTCCAAGCTCTTTGTCTTCCTGACGCGGTATATCCAAACGCGCATCCACAGGTAACGAGCTATCCAACGCGCTCTCGACCTGCTCGTCTGCATCTGTGCGCTCTGTTTGAGGCTGTGCCTCGTCATGCTCATCCAAATGACACTTCTGCTCGTCTTCATCGCTCTCCCCTTCTTGCTCCTCATCCTCCTCATCAGATTTCCCCTTTGACGCCCAGCTGACCCTGTTTTCCTTCTTGAGGCGCCTCCTTGCGTTGGCGAACCAGGTGGAGACCTGCGTGAGGCTCATTTTGGTGATGATGGCGAGCATGATTTTCTCCCCCTTTGTGGGATACGGATTCTTCAGGTGTTCGTTCAGCCAGGCCTTGAGTGCACCGGTGCTCTCTCGGGTGGCCACCTTGGCCACCCTACTGGGATCATCGGCTGCTCCCGGACGGTATGGAGGGTAGAAAGCCCCGCCGCGAGCCAAGAGAGCGTGATGGTAGGGAGAGACGGCTTTCAAGTCAAACCCGCTGCTCTGAAAAGTAAAATAAAAGAAACGTAAGAACTAAAGAAGAAACGTGGAGATTCGAGACTTTTGACTCAGTGTCACAAGCAACATACCCAGAATTTGTTTGACTTTAGGCATCACAAAGATACAATTTAAAACAAATCAGTTTTACTCGAGATCAGAGTGAGAGTGAGAGTGTTAATCTCTAAATGATCAACTCACCATGTGTGCAATGTGCCTGTGGTGTGGATAGGGTATAAAGTTATATCCCTGTAGTCCTGAGTATGGTATGGGAATCCCAGCTGCCATCGCAGCCAGATGCTGAGCCTGCTGCTGCTGCTGTACACCCGGTGGACACCCCAGCACCGGGATCTGATATCCAGCCGGCATAGTGATGTTCCTCTCCAAGAAGAAGTTGCCAAATCCAGTTTGCGATGCGGGCATCTTTTCTGCTTCCTAGCTGTTGAGGTCTGAGTTTGATGCAACCTCCCGGGTCTGTTTATATAGGCTACACCCAGCTGCCAGCGGAGGAGGGGGAGGGGGGAGACGGGGGGTATCCCACTGACAGCCCATTGACTGACAGCTACGTTCAAAAGACCTACAGCTTTCACTGGCAACAAATCCCATCAAAGAAGCCCTCCGCTGTTCCTTTTAGCGTTTTCGAGGAGAGACTAAATATGTGCTGCTTATCGCAACGCTGTGATTTCTGGAGAGAACATCAGTTTCGATTCAAATGCGACCCTTTGGAGAGGTGACTAAAGACGCTCGTCTCTACAAGACAAGCAAAGATCTTTTATTTATACTTTATTTTACTGCCATCGAAGAGTCCAGTCAAGTTTGTTTTTGTTCATTCGTCGACGTGACTCATCATTTTTATTTATATTTTACAGCCTCCAAAAAGGCAAAACTAAAAATAATAAAAAAAAACAAAAAAATAAAATAAAATATTGGTTGTTTAAGTTTTAATTCTTTCCTTCTCATTCAGTACTTTGCATTGTTTTATTTTTTCTACCATGTGATATATTTTTATGACAAATTTAACACTTATCATGTCTGGCACTAATCAACGGAGAAGTTTTTTTTATGACCTGAATTCAGTTAACAGCATCCTGCCAGTCTCTTATTGCCGCTTCTGACACTTCACCTCCTTCGGATCTGTCGTTTTGTGAATTTAATTAACCATCTCACCAGCAATAAATTACGCTAATAAGCCAAAAGGAGACGTTTACGCACGGGTAAAAGTGTCACTACCAGAGATTTCTTGAAGGTCTTTCACTAAATAATTAAAAATGAATGAAGAAAATGAACACAAAATAAGAGTTGTCCGTTAACCCCTCAAGCCCCGGAGCAACGTCCTTTTATTTGTTAAATTACCGACTGAACCATCAGAAACTGCCCTTCATGTCGGATGGGTTTTGAACGCAGGGCAACGTTTCAATGGCTCTAATTAAACGAGGCTAAGTGAAACAGGTGTTGACTAATGTATATGATAATTATAAGATAACAGATGCTTGTGTGTGTGTGTGTGTGGAGGGGGGTTGTTAGAGATAAGAGGTGAAGATTACACCTCTTATTCTGCTGTCCTCCTTCATGCCCTTCAAAAGAGTCGAAGTAAAGCTGAGTGTTTGTGTTCAAAGGAGCCCAGCTCTGTTATCTGGCATAAATTTGATTTCTTTGATTCTTATTAACAGCATTAGAGGTGTAGTGGTGGTTGTGATAGCAGGAGTGCTTGTATTAAGTGGTAAAAAAAGTGTTGAAACAAGCAGAGCTGACACTTTAGAAAATATTGAATCCACAGTCTTCTCATTTTAAATTGACGACCCTTAATTTTCATTTGCAAGTTGTAATTTTTGTTGTTGTTCTTTGGTTTTCATTTGGCTTCTTGTTTTTTTTTTGTTGTTGTTTTTTTGCAGTACTTTCAGTCAGCTTTGATTTTGCTATTTTTGTTTTAATTTGTTTTTTATGATGCATTTCTGTAGCAGCGCAGCGTTCTTCTAAATGAGAATAACCTCTAATAATCATCTCTGGCAGTCACTTTTTGCACTGTCTACGTAGTTATTTCCTTTATCTTTCACATTATTCTAGGCTGCATATGCCAACATATTGCATATTTTTCACAGATTAAAGAGAAATTTTAAACTTTTTACTCCACTGCACTTATTTGAAAGCTTCCTGTATTTATTTTTGCAGTGTAAAAGATCTACTTGTTTCATCACAGTTGGATACTGTTGGAAGTTTACACTACAAACAGAAGATGGAAAAAAGCAAATAGCAACGGCATTTCTCTGAGTGTAAATACCCTGTATTTAGCATACACAATAGTAAGAGCTCTTATGAGGGGTTCTGCTGCTGAGTATGTTGATACTACGAGCCAGAAGAAAAAAAAGTGCATTGCAACTTTTGGTAATTCTCAAGCAATAAGTAAGGGAAAAGTGAGACAGAAAAAGGATGAAGCAATTTCTTTGGTAATAGAGTTGTTTTCTTATTATTTTAAATAGAAGTTAGTTATTGTTAATTTAAAAAATAACATATTAATTTAAGTGTTTCTGTTCTTCCTTTCTTCCTTTTATTATTTTTGGTAAACTCTCTGTATTATCTTAGAGGTATTTGTAAGATTTTGCTAAACAGGGTAAGTAAGTAAACAGAGGTCCAGATGTAAGGAGAGTGGGAACTCTTGGGGGTAGTATTAGAGGGGGGAAAAAAAAAAAAAAACGTAGTAGAGGTAGGGGAAGGAGGGGGAATTTATTTGGGTGCGGTCCACATAGCCTAAAGCAAATTTGTAAAAGAGTAACAATGGGTTGACTAGGGAGCAAGGAGAAGAAGGCTTATGTCTTCAGTAGTCTACATCTCACAACACAAACAGCTCAGGGCAGCAGCCTTTGTCCCTCCTAAAGAACGTCTTTTCATTCTCTTCTTCTTTTGGCAACTCTGCCACAATGCAGGTGTTGGTCCTGCTCTGACAGGTTTGGGTTGCACTGTTTGCTGTTAGGATGTCAGTGATTTACAGGAGAGAAAAGTGACCAAATGGAAGACGATTGTCCTCAGTACCCTGAGCGATAATGCAAGATAGCAGAGAGGATGAACCCATCTTCATCTGTGATAACATCTGAGCCTGTGCTCTGTGCTGAAACAATGCTCTATATCCTCCTACTATCAACAAATCCTCTGCATATTTCATATTATAGCTCACTAAACACGATGTGAAGTTTAATAAGACCCCCTTTTTTCTTTTTTGGGGAAGCATAAAACGCTGAATGACAGTGCAAGTGGTCTAATGATCAGGTCAAGACAATAGGTGTAGGTGTGACCTCAATTACAGGCCATCCCACACCCTCAAGCTGACAAAGGGACTAAACATGCAATTAGAATAGCTCATATGTAGGTGTGACGAAGACAACAAAAGCCTAAATAAAAGCCTTAGCATCTTTAACACTTTTTGCTTGTTAGTTTATTTTTGCTGCACTCATACAGAAAAAGGAGAAAGTTTACAGAGATTTATAGAACCAGAAGATGGGAGTTTTGTTTTAAAAGTTTACCATGTAAAAGACTGGAAGGTATTTGGATAAAAGAGGCAAAATGAAAAGACAGGGTTTGTGATTTCTTTTATATAATATCAAATCAAATCACTTTTATTGTCACATTTCACACACACACACAAAATCCCAGCAAATCCAAGGCTGGGATAAATTAAAAAACAAAACAAATCTCCAACAGTCAATTGGCAACAATTATTTAATGCTTTCCAGTCAGAACTCCTTAATGGGATTTTCCTGGGGCACCAACACAAAAGGAGAGATGTAAGTAAAGTGTGAATGTTAT
The DNA here is from genome assembly GCA_015106755.1 of Etia nguti. Lineage (NCBI taxonomy): Eukaryota > Metazoa > Chordata > Actinopteri > Cichliformes > Cichlidae > Etia > Etia nguti. The sequence continues at coordinate 81,445 of VUQG01023917.1, read as the reverse complement.
CAAGCTCTCCCACCTCTTTGCTATCTGACCCTCTCTTCCCAGACCCCCTTCCATTCTTTGTCCTTTGTCATTGCTCTTATCAGGACCACTCTATCATTCTTTCAAAATAGTAGTGGCGCTGAAACCGCTTGCAAATGTAAGTATGTCTTTGTTTAGGGCCGGGCAGTGGCCCGCCTCCCAGCTCTCTCCTGGGTGTTGCCTGATTGACGGCTCTCCACTGGGTGAGTGACAGGCGGCGTTGGTTAGACGGTGACGGCCAGTGTGACAGCTGGCGCTGCTACTGGTATCTCCATGCATTGGGTCCCGGTAGGTGGGTGCTGGACCCCCAGGATCCCTCAGCTAGAGGCCTGGCCCAGTTTGCCATGAGCTCACTCAGATCAGTTCCCCGGTGTGCTTGTTGTTGCAGATCAGCTTGTTAGCTGGCTGCAGACTTTTTCTTCGCTACAGCTGAAAATTTCTTCCACACATGTGCAACAGAAAAAAAGGACCACGGTGACAGCAAAGTTAGATCAAGGGTGAGAAGATGAGAAATGTAAAAATATGTATATTGTTAAAAACGGCCCCTATTTTGCATTTTTATAAGCAGAATAAACAACTGATGAATGGATTCTGACACACTGTAATGGTTAACAACTCTAACCTATCATATAACATAAAGAGCCATTTATTTATCTGCTTTATTATGTTAAAATACTTGAGTAAGCACTTTTGTCTGGGTGTGTCTTAAAGTAGTTTTTCAAGTTTATATACTGATTATGAATGCTAAATGTGAGGATTTAAAGTAAGTTTTGTCTTTTTACCTTTGAAATTACTAATATTTGTTATCTCACATCATCCTTCAGTTTCAGTGTAGATATGTAGAGTTAAATGATGAGGATGCTGTCTCAAAGTTATATCATATACCTTAAGGCAGCATCAGTGCAATGGTGGCCAAGAAGAACTGCATGCAGGTAATGTGTTCTCCTTTATTTACTGCGTAACAAAAGTTTCAACAGTATTGTTTCCTCAGAGCTATGCAGAAATTCTCTCTAGTTGAGCAAACTGAAGTTCACACATCTATTATTTTCTTTCTATGGTCTAACAGAGAGCAGCTAATGAGGTTATTGGGCATCTGTGACGTGACATCTACATTTTGGCCTATTTGTGAAACAATGGTAACAAGGAAGCCAAAGACATTGGGCTCTGTGTTTTTCAACTCAAAATAACAAAGCCAAGCAGCCGCTGGTGGGAGGCTGCGCTCTCATGGAAATGAGCAACCGAACCAACAATGTAGCGCCTAATCTCTTCAGAGAGAGGAATCAGTTACACAGCAGTATGCACCCCTCAATGCTTTTCATTAGAGTCAGCGTGCTATTGAAACAGTCGCTCCACCCCCTGACTCACACACATACATGCGCACAAACACAACCCTCGTGTGTAGCCACAGGCCTTACTCATACATGCACCAGATACAAGGTAGCCCCCCAACAACAGGAGGGTTGAAATAAGTGGGGCAGAGGGAGGTATGGGGGTGCAAGGCCTCAAAGCATCGGATTAAAGTTAATGTGCCCTCCCTGGGTTATAATCTCTTCAGAGGGGGACTTTGTTTGAGGGGCTTGAGGGCAGTAAGATAAGTATCTATTACAGAAACTCCCTCTTATCCCCCCCGCAACATCCCCGCTTCAAAAATGAAGCACAAAAACACTTGCCTCTGTTCCCCTCTGTGTTGTCTGATATCCAAGAACCAAAAGCAAGTGCTGCCCTTTTCAGCTAATCAGGTATTAAGGTCTAAAGCCGTATGGCGAGTTAGCAGGGCCCATATTTACTCCATCTGTAGCCCACCAAGTCATGTAGTTGAAGTAAGATCAAAGGCAGCTTAAAGAAAAACCGGGGTTATTGTATAGAAAGCGAAAACAAAGCAATATTACAAGCCGGGGAAGCCGCGGTGTGAACAGCCAAGTCGATTTCAATGTCGCAGTTAAGTAGACGCGCAACAATGTTGATGGCAGAAAATTCAACGACACGCAGTTTCATATAAAAGGCAGTTTAATTACAAAATATCTTCATTATATAAATAATGTGCAAAAATGTAACTGAGGCTAGAATTAGGTTAAAAATAACTGTAACAAATGACACTTAATTTAGAAAGAAAAATGAGAATCTTTACCAACAACGTGAAAGTAATGAATACGTCACTTTTAAAGCATTAACATCAGTTGGCAACATCTTTAGAACACAATGTAACAGCGCTTTGAAAAAAAGTTATTTTGGCATTTTGATAAACAGCTGGTGAGAAAATCAAGTACAATCAGCAAACACCACTTTTTGTTTCCCTAACAATCCTTCATCGAGTGACAGAGTGACCTCATCTGTGCTCAGTTAAAGTAAATCAGAAAATATTGTTGTTGTTTTGTTCATTTTAAAATCCGCAGGTATAGATTTGAGTTATTTTATCACCAAACTAAGAAAAACTGCTTAACCAGCAGGGGCACAGCAGAGATATAGGTTGGCAAAAAACATAGTGCAAAGCAGTATTAGCATTCACAAAATCTCAAGATCTAAAAAGGAAAAAAAAGGTGGATTTGTATGTTTAGCCCAGGTACTACAAATTAAAAGCACAGCTGCCAAATATTATGCAAACAGGCAAATGCTTATTCATTTACTCAAGAAACTAATCTTCAGTACTGTCTGAAAAGTCATCTGCAAGAAACCTCCTTTAAACAGCTTAGACACAATAAATATTTATCCTTGTTTTGATTGGATTATCTCATTACTGGTTGAATTTTCCAGCTGCTCGTTTATAAAGTCGTGTTATAGACTCTGTATTTGAGTGTGAGCTGGTGCAATCATAAGCATTATCTGACGTCCGACTCTAAGAACTGGCAAAGGAGGAGCGCGAGAAAAAGGGGGAAGGCTTAGTATTTTATTTTTGTTGAAAGGAGGGCAGTGAACAAAGTTTTTTTTAAAGAAGTAGAGTGAAATGGAGAATTAAACTGAAATGAAACAAGTTTAAATGCTAAATTTAGCATTTTTGTGAATTATTTTTGCAGTGAGACACTGTTCTGTACAGTCCCTTAAGAGTGTTAAGTTTTAAGTTATACATTTACCACATAATTAATGTTAGCTGCTGTCAAAGACTGAAGGAAATCAGTTTAACCGCAATGTTCAGCTTAACCATCAAATGATCCTTTTAAGGGGTGAGTCTGGTAACTTCTCTTTGTATATATGGAAATAACAAGTATTATCGCTTAATTTAAAGTCAGACTTTTTTTTCTGTGCCAGAATGCTCAGTTTTGCTTAAAAACTACTAAGTACAGAACAGTCAGTCTGATTTTCTTAGAGAGTTTGAAGTGTATTCTTTATCATTAAAACTGTAGTTTATTTTAATCCTTAATTTCTTACTAAGCCAGCCGATGTAGGACTGAAAATACTCTCCAATAATACAAAAGTCTTGCTTTTGATTTGGTGGTCACTCTTAAAAATGTGCATTCTTGGCCGATTTTTTTTTTTAAGTTACAGATCTGAAAGCCACTGACAGGCTGAACAAGTTTAGAGAGGGAGACTGAGACATTATCATTTTTGGTCTTTTCATTGAGTAAACAATAAAATAAGAAAAATAGCGAAAATCACTAGCTTGACCTTCATGGCCTGAGCTTAAGGAAAACTTGTAAGGCGTGTGCCACTTTAAGTAACACTGATGAACATTTAAAAATGAAAAAAAAAAAATTTAAACAAGGAAAAATACAGATTATATGCATGAACAAGTATATCTGGTTTCTCTAATTTTGTTTAGGTGGCAAACATGATTGGATCTGTAAGCACAGGTATGAATCCTGTGTGTGTCTGTGTACATATAATAAATATACACATTAATACTTGGTACATGTGTGTAAATATGAATGCCTGAAAGGCAAAGTGAGTGACAGAGTGAGTGTGGGAACAGCGTCAGAACAGGGTTGACCCTGAAGTTTGTTTTCCCTCAGCGGGAGAATTTTCTGGGTCTAAAAGCAGGAAGCGTGAGCTGATGTGACGCCGTCCTCTCCTCCTCTATCGGAGCCAGCTCCTCTGCTGACCCCCACTTCTTCTTGGAGTGGAACAACGATGCCAACTTCCTGTTCTTGTTCCGCTCCCTGGCCTGAGTTACTTGAAAGTCTGAAAGCATAAGAAACAAAATTCATTAATGAGTGGAAGACCCACAGTGCTCTATACACTGTCCAATATTACACTAATATTAACTGATACATAGTAACAATGCACGTGAAACTTTGGAGTGAAACCAAGGTTTGATGATTTCTGAGTCAATCAAATGCTTTTTTTATTGCCATTAATGGGCATAAACTGTAGAGAGGTGTTTCAGAAGGGGACATGGCATAAAAAAAACTTTTTAAAAACCCCATTGGAGACATCACTTCCAACCACAAAGGAACATGTATTTAGAGGAGTTCAACATTTGGGAAAACAGTCCTCTCCTCCGTCTTGTCGAGTTTAGATAAGGAAATAAACACCAGTGTTGTGTAGCTTAGCTTATGATAAACACAGAACACGGTTGTTCCCTCCTACACCAGATAGTTATGCAAAGCTACAGTAACTGTCCACTTCACAGTTGGTGTCCAGACAGAGTGACATTCCTCCATTCAAAAACAGACGAGGATAAAATAAATCTGCATATTCTATGGATGTGTTCCAACAGCCTTTTCAAATTTGGATTTGCATCCAAGTTTAAGTTCCGCTGTCCAAAAATTCCTTATTTAATCCTTCATCCTTCAGCGCACATTGCTTGGAGGTGGGTTAAACAGTTAGGTACGTTTTTGAGTCCAAAATATCACAGATTTACTAATCAATAAAACCTGATAGCTTCCCCTATATTGAATACCGACTTCAGTGTAGCTGCACTACAAGCCTGGGTGAGGAGCAAGTGTTGTTTTTCCTTTTAGCAAAAGGAAAATGACTCAGGACGAGGTTACTGAATGTCACAGACGAGTGACAGGGGATTCATAGTTTCTATTAGTGTCAGTGTCCATAAATATGCAGTTACATCAATTGTTATTTAAATCAAATGAAACCTGTTGTGTGACTACAGTTAGTAGAATAAAACAGTATATATAAATATTGTTTAAAAAAAAGTGATATGCAAGTATTTAGATAGGCAGACTTACCTAATTTCTACATGTTTTCCAAAATGTTAAGCTAAAAATTTGTTTTTACTTATTTATTTCGACTTAAATTGTACTTAGAGCCGCTTAAATCAAACACACTGTCCCAGTAACTTGTGATAAACAAAGTATTCCTTTTCAAAACCAAAATTTATAGTAGTAATGGTTTCTTATTCGTTTTGGGCCTGTCCATACATACATGTGTATTTTGGAGATCTTTTTCTTTTTGTCCTGTTGTCGACTTATAACCATATTTTAATGTCACAGAAAACTGAGCTTTCAAAAAACTCCTTCCAGGAGGAACAAACTGCGCATGTGCGGACGAGGAGTTAAGCGTCAAAGGTTTCAACCTTTGTCTAATTTGTTTCACTTCAGGCGCTCAGTGTGTATTGCTGTAAGAGAAGAACATGGACATCGGCATATAAAGCTGTATTTTCAGATTTTCAGAAGATGCCTTTGTTCTTCTATCCCCCCAGGCTTCTGATTGGCTGACACTTCTATACTTCTAGAGTTATATCGCCACCTGTTGCTTTTTGTGTTTTCTTCTGGATGGAGATAATTTTTGAAACACTCCTCATGTGAACAGGAAAGTTTCTTTAAAAGCATATTTTAAATAATTCATCCCCCACCTTGATATTTAACACTGCATCCTGCAGCAGCAAACTCTTGCTATGCAGGGTGTCTCTGAAGAAATTATGATCACTGTTTGTAATGGTACAACTGCTGTGATGGGCTGATACAGAGACACACTGCTGCGTGAAACGATCAACCCCAACCTGACTGTCATTCCCTGTTTGCAGATGTGGGTATTAGCGGGCCGACGCACTGCAGTTGTTGCTCTGCAGAAAGCAGAAAACGTCTCTCATCTAAGCATACTGCATATATCAGGCAAGTCTGATATGTAGGAATGTAATGCAGCTGAATATCTATTTATTATTATTAATTCTATTTTGTGTAGCTGATGTTGTTGATTTCATATTAAATATTGAAGTTAGATGACATGAGTGGACGGGGGATTTAATTCTCGTGCGTTACACTATTTTTATTGGGTTTTTTTTCCTTGATCACCAGTGTCTGAAAAGAAAAACATAAGACTGAGAATAATGCAGATATTCCCCTATATTTTTTTTCACACCATGCACATTCGTGTGGATGTAGCCTGAAGTATATAAATCCTATTTTCAAAGGCGCTAATTCCAAATAAAGAATTTCATCACAACACAAAATCACTGCAGGGATGGTCATCAAATAGTTTTAGCAGCAAAACTAGAAGAATCATTCACTCACGTAGCTCACAGTCTTCATCTGGACCTTCTGCATCTTTGATGTTCAGATAATGGCAGGCAAGATGACCACTGTAGTCCCGCAAGTTTTCTTTAGCCCCTGGTAAGAGAAAAAATGAATGACTGAAAGCAGAGACTAAGCAGCAGATAAGCCTAAGCAGATACTTCACTGACATCTTACACCAAAAGCTTTAAGGAATGACACATAATCTAAAGGTAAACAAATCTACCTACATGCGGTAACCAGCTGTTACTCTTTAAATTACTTGCAAGACTCATTCTCGGTGGCGAAAACTTAGTGCCACAAAAAATGCTTTGTATCTCTGCAACCAGTAGGTCAAATTAAACCACTTTTTACCATATGTCCCTACGAGCAGGTCAAGAATGTGCCGATGTCCATGTAACGCTGCGATGTGTAAAGGTGTGTATCCCTGCAGAGCAAAAATAAGTGTTAAACAAAATGAAAACATGCACGTACATGTGTATTCTGAAGGTAATTTCTTGGTGAGGCCGCTTGGTATGCAAACACGCCGACAACAGTCACTCCACCGACACAAAAAAAGAGTTTAGAATTTACATTTTGACTTTGTGTGGAGTTGAGGGGAATAACTATGGCAAAGTGCTGGAAGGTTTAAGTACCTACCCCCTAGAGTTTCCCAGGCCCAAGGACAGCCAATGAAAACAGCATGGAAAAGAATATACAAATTAGCAAAGGTTATGGAAACACCAGATAATGATAAAAACATAATTGCTTGGTAATTCGCTGAAAATTGCATAGTTGTAGAGTTGTGCATGCTGGCACATTGACGCAGTGTTTTGGGAAACAATTAAAATGACATGACATGATTTATTAGCGGAGTAGACCCGCAGCAGCCCCACAACTCGTGCTCCTGTAATACATTTGTACAGCTGGATCTTCACAGAGATCTTTTAGGAGCATTACATCACAGCAGAAGAGGCCAGCAGCGAGGCGGTTGTTCTTTCAAGGCAAATAATTTACTGTACATTACCCATCCATGCCCGGTAAAAGCCTGGTTACTCACGTGCTGCAAGAAAGAAGAACGCCATGAAGAAAACAATGACGGTGATGTCACACTAAAGCACAACTGAAATCAACTTTACAAGGGCACTGCTGTGGTTTCAGTTCACCCACGATGGAGACGCTGCTTATAAAAACAGCTGTAATTTATTCTTTGTCTCTGGTGGGAAGCCTAGAGCCTGAACTATGAAGCATTCAGGCTTAATTAGCCAAAGAGCCATTCATTAAAGTGCAATTTTTAGTTCTGTGGGCAATATTGTTGCTTGCATTTATATTTGTTTGCTGATCTGCATTAGTCTGCCATCATAATTAACATAACTTACTAACATAACTTCTACCTTTCACATTATCATCAAAGAAGCATGTATATACTAATGTAGTACTTAAATGTTTTGGACCGATGAATCAAATGACTGGATTTCATGCTTTTCTATGCATACGAGTGCTCTAACTGTGACTCATGTAATGCTATGTTAAATATAAATAGTACTTCTACATCAGTGGATGTCCAGTATAAGATACGCATACTGGAAAGTGAATGTTAGAATATGTTGGGATTCTTTTTATTTGGATACATTTTTTAGAACTTAACAAATACATAATGTGAAGCAGAAATCGTTAAGAGTGGCCTTTTAAAGTTACTGTGTAAAAACTGAGAAAAAAAAAAATGCACTCACTGATTTAATGTTGACATCGCCACCGGCATTAACCACCAGTGTGGCCATTTCCTCATTGCCGTGTTTGGCAGCCCAGTGCAGAGCTGTCTGTTTGGAATAGGGAAACATTTGTTAGTCCTAAAAATATGATCAGATAATATTCTGCATTACTACAGAGTTTCTTATTGGCTATCCGAGTTCAGAGGACCAGCTGTGCACGGGGGAGGGCTGTGGAGAGATGGTAAGAAGGAGGGATGGAGGGATGGTTTCCTGCCATCTAACGAAGCCTAATTACAAAACAACACAGCCCTGTGCCCACAGTTGGGGGGCCCGGCCGCCTGTCACCAGGGGGAAGATTGATGATGTTAGTGTGACCCGCAGAGGGGAGACCCACCCAGACATCACCGCACTACTGTCAGCACACGTCAAGGAGAGAAACAAGAGCCCCCATGATAGAAGTCTGAGAGATACACAGAGAGGTCCTCATGCAAAAATATGTTCATAGGTGTGAAAATAATACGCACATGTACACGCAAACCATATCCACCTGTCTGACTAGCACTGTGATCTCCTCTGTTTTTCCTACACTTTAAGCTGCATAATTATGGGCTATCAACAGGTGAAAGCAGTGTAGGTGCAGATGTCAGCTAAGTAACCACATCCATCCCTTCAGCAGTTTGACCCTTAACAGAGCAAATCAAACAGTAACCATTTCAGAATTACATATTAACTGCAGCCAGATGAAAACCCCATAACCTCTTTACTTTGGTTAACTGAACACCTTCACAGGGGATCAAATGAAATGGAAAAAAAACTCTTAGCGTAATGATTTTTTTGAGTTTAACTGGTCAAACGATCTCACTACTACTATTCACTATTACAACATAACATAAAAAATGCTGACGCTACCTGATAAAACCACGTGGCTGCACAAAATCAGCAGATGATTTTTTTTAAAGGCTTTCTTCTCTTTCTCTCAAATTAGAAGCACACTGCATTATATAAATTACCATTACAACTACCAGTACACTTGAGTTACAAAGCTAAATATCCATGTGTTCTTTAAAATAAATACGTCACAGTCTTTGAATGCCTCAGATCTTTTAAAAAACTTGCAGCTGTTGAAAATGTGTATAATATATATACATATGTGTAATATGTATAAAAATTCAAACTTTTGGACAAATTAAGTGGATATATTAGTGTTTTGTCCTTTTTCTGTCATACACCATTAGTAATAAATCCTCATATTATGTTCATTTTTACACTGAATATTTTGAAAATGTAGTATCAGTCATATTTGTCAGCATTAATATATGCATATTGTGTAACTTGTGTAATTTCCACCAATCTGTATGGGAAACAGAATCATCTGGGCCCATGAGACTAGTAAAAAAAATCTCTTATCCACTGAAGGCAAACAGGAAGCCATATGTAGCTACATCTCTCTGTGTCACTCGTCTGCGAGACAGATTGTGATAGATGCTGTCTGGCTGGAGTATCTCCATTTCTTTTGTCTGTCCCCTGTCACAGCTTAAGACAGATTGGCCAAGGGGCTCTGTGACAGGCGGCTCAGCGGGTTTCTCAGTGGGCAGGAGTGATGGACGAGGCTGAACAGGATGCAGCGTCTTTCCCTCCTGCACCTCTCGTTTCTGTTCCTGCACACTGAGGTAACCCCCCACCTGTCTGCTCACTCAGGGACAGCTCTGTCCCCACCACGTGCTCTCCAGTGAGGGAAGTGGTGGCTAAAGAGGACATCGACAGGGGACACAAAGGCCTTGTGTGCCTGACACTTTCCTGGATGTGGAGGAAGACAGAGAGGAGTAATGGGCTAATGATGTACTTACAAACTGTGTGGCAGGGGAAGTCCATCACGGCAGGAGCGGAGGCCCACGTAATGAGGAGAACAGGAAGAGAGAAAGGCCATTAGACTCTGGAGTGAGAAGTGCTGCATTTAGGTGAGATGACCTGTGGTAAGCCTTCACTTTTAGGTCACTGTTTGAAGAGCATATCTATAAATCCACCTTATCCTCACAAACATTTTGTCAGAACAGGAAACACTTAAGTCCTCCCAGGATGAAGGGTAATCCCTTCAGTGCTGCTCAAACGTATGATTTGCAGCTTGCTATGTGGTACACGTGGCTAAACTTCTGTTAAGTAAAATCAAGCCAGCAAAAGATCAAATATAATAATTCCCAGTGTTAAAGACACCAGCAGTCGTGTGACTTTTTGATTGTCAGTATCACTGTGCATTATCTCTGGAAATGCTCCTACCACTGCAGAGCAGGGAAAGGCTGAAGGCTAAAGAGGAACATCAAAGGGGCCTGAGGGGGAATTAGCACCTTCCCAGGGACACAACCAGCATTGTTCTACAATTAATCCCAGCCTCCTCTATTACTTTCAGATTATCTTTAAGTGGGTGAACTCTTTGTGGGGCATTAAGACTCTCCTTAATCCCCCCCTCCCTCCCCATCTCCCTAAACTTCAATGGCGGCCGTGCTATCTTGTCCGGGTAGAGATGGCAAAGGCTTAAGGCTACTCTTAGAAGGTGGTCTGCCATGGCCACAGGACGGTGTGAGAACTGTGACACAGGGGAGGGACAACAAACAGGAGCTCAAAATCTCTTAAGCGCACAGGGAGACAAATAAAAGGATTTGGGTTGTCAAGGGGGCACAGGAGCTAAAAAGCTATCTTTCATAATCCTTTTGATAGTGGACCTTTGAAATGCGTGATCTGGATGTTTTAACACAGGGTTCTCAGAATACTATTAAGGGGAAAAAATTGCAGCAGGATGAGCTTGTAAACGTTACAAAAGCGAAACACAAATCTGAGTACAAGTCATTGCAGATGCATTGAGAATTTTCCCAAAAGCCGTTGGAAATGAACTTCTAATTTCAAAAGGCTGCAGGTATGACGTGTGAAACTTACACCCTGGAAAAGGCGGGCACGGTCACAGCCAGGGGCCATCGTGTGTCAAAAAGAGAATGTGAGAAGAATCAGGTCAGAAATAGTCATGGAACGATCAACGACGACAAACACAAAGTAGATATAATACTGCAACATGCTACGTATAGGGTATCAAATACTCACAGAAGTGAAATCCTGGTTCGACCACCACCCCCCCAAAAATAGAACAAGAACACAAGCAAGTATTAGTGAAAACAATTATTAATTATTATTCCAGCCATTTGAAACAGTTTGATTTTTTCTTTTTGTTTACTCATCATTTTCTTTTGTTCCAGTCATTATTTCTTTTTTTAATACTAGAATAACCATTTAATTTTGACAGGGACAGAAACACAAGCAAGGAAGCAATCAGATTTTATCCTTACTCAAGTACTTCCTGGAACTACAGAACCGACAGTTTTAAAGCCCCTTTTGCTCACTGCTGTAATTTTCCAGCAGATGTGGACTGTGAAGATTAAAAAGACAAGACCAAGAATAGGTTTCTTTAAAATCCTGATGCTGTTATCTGTATTAATGCTCTGTGACTTATTGTTTCAGTGAAGATAATAAATAAATAAAATGACTGTAAAGAAGACACTCTAATGTTTGAGGATTATGTATTTATTCTCTAAGTACCAAAGTTGAGACAAATTTCCTCTAAAGCTCTTGTACTATGATGACCAAACGTTAGCTGGAACATGAATCAGGAGGTCAGGGTGTGGACTGTGATGCTATGTCAGGAGACTCTTTTAAGTACAACTAAAGTCTGTCAAGGTGAAAACTCCTGAAAACTACAATTTTATATAATGCTTCAGACACACGACCATTTGGTAAACCCCCTGACAATGTCTGGTCAAGAGGGAAAAATGTGTATTCCCCCCGACTGGTTGGTGAGTAGTTGCCGGCTGTGACATGCTGGCTGAGCATATCACCAAAAACCTTCTTGTGTTTGCTTTGGTCACTACCAGACTGCAGAAACCCGCCAACTACCAACTGAAGTGTCCCTTCAGAGTAGAAATTCTGCCCTGCTGCTGCAACCAACAATTTTCAAACAGCACAACTTTGCAGCACCGTATACCTCTTTGCAACCGATTTTACCTAGCAACAGCCAGCAACCTCAGCAAAACTGTAATGAAATATAAATTTTTCCAGAACAACGAGTGTTCACTGACCTACCTCTAAGCGTCTAAGCCTAATATTTATTTTAATTATATTTAAATAATGAGTAATCAGTGTTATCTGCTTCAGTAAGAACAAATCATTGAAGTTTATTACATCTCTTGTACCCTATTTGACAAATGTCTACACTAAATATATATGTAAAAGATTACATAATACAGAATTTCTGGCATAACTTGATTTTTTCAACTTTACAAAGGTCATTTTTAAAACTCTGTTACGTTTTTAGGGTTTAACGGGATGCATCATACTTTCGTGGTTTGTAGTGATGGTTAGTTGTGTGGCATGTGGCTTAGGTACCATCTACAATTACCACCATATTCCAAGATTTCCATGTAAAACGGATCTTCTTTCCATGTTGCATTGTGAGAGGATACATTTTATTACTTCACCTGTCATAATTTAGCAGGTTAATTAACATGCGTATCTTTGTTTATACTTTTGATTGTGGGAAGTTCTATTAATTTATCAGAGACGTTTTTGTCATGGGTTTCTTCATGGATTACCTTCTTAACAAGTTGACAGTCTAGCAAGGCCTCATTAAAATTTACCTTTGTTATATTATATCTGTCCTTCACCAGCGTTACCAATTCCAAAACAGTTTTCAATAACAGTTTTACTATTTTTTCCTTTTCTAAATAAGTCTGGAAAATGAGTTATGCGTTAAAGTGAAACTTTTCTGATTGTTTGGCTGCTTGTGTTTCTTGCCCCATCAAACCAGTTATAATAGTAAAATGTCCAATTTGTACTACCGTAAACTGGATTTATCCTTTTAGCACTGAAGCAGAAGGCAGCACTACCTTCTTGTTTGCCAGCGAGCGGTCCTGTCTGAGCAGCTGCGAGAGGTCAGGGACTCGAGCACCGGCAGCAGAATAGATCCACTCCTTCTCTAAAGGATCCAGCTAGGACACAAACACACACACACACACATCCTGTTATAGGGCTCTTTTGATAGTGCTGAGGCCACAAACCTCTAATCCATTTCCTACATGCTACTGAGTCACAGCCAGCTGACACATTGTGGGAGACACCCATGATGACGCTGGTTCCAACAGTTTGGACTTTTACATCTGTTGTTTGTTTAGTGAAACCACAGGGAGAGTGAATGTGTATTTACAAGACCAAATCCATGATCGACACATGTTAATGAGACAAAAAGGAAACTTCAGCGGCTCTACTCCTGAAATGTTTCACTTATATCACTTCATTAATAATAAAGCAATAGAAAAAAAGAGCTGAGAAGCACTTACAGCGACCGAAGCAGAGCCCATACTGCCCGTACCCTCCTCGTCTTGCTCCGACTCGGACTGAAACACAAAGTCAGAAGAGTGTTACTCAGAGGTGACAAAAAGCTGACCTCTGATAAAAGTTAGCTACTGTTTCACTCACAACACTCCCACAACATGATTCGAGATCACAGGACACACACTTTTTCACACACTGGTCACACCGCTGTGATGTTTTCCAGCTCACGAGATGTGACCAAAGGGTGTGAGACAGATAGACAGGTAATGAGACAGCGAGACAGAGGTGACGCATTCACACATAAGGGGTAATGAATAACAATCTAATTAACAATTAACCCAAAAAACAACACGCCTGTAGCCAGGCCATATGTTTTTGTCACCATTTTAGTGTAAAGAGGTCAAGAAGAAAACTTCTTAAATAATGAAAGCGGTGTGTAACAATGTCATTGTGGTTGATTTATGTGTGAGAGAATTGCAAACTGTTCTCAGCTCACACAGAGACATCATGCTAAAACACTCGGCCCTTTCATGCCAGCGGCACGAACTGCACATGTCACTCTGCCGAACAGGAAAAGTGGAGGGATGATATTTATCCAGCCTACTCCACTCTGGCACACATGCGTTTTTAGCTATTTTTGCTGGCGACCAGTAATAACAGACGGAGAAAACAAAATACCATTGTTGGGTATGTGTTCAAGGGAAAGACAGAAGAGGATGAAAGAATTTGAATTTCAGCAAAGACCCTTTCAGCACTGTTTTAAGGCGTATAAGCATTATTTTTAACTGTCAAAATGATGGTTTTTGTTTTAATATTTTGTGTTTTAATATTCATCTCGCCTTTTAAAATTATCCTGGTTCTCAAGAGGTCCAGATGGCATCTTTAAAAGTGACCATTTGTCCAAAATCTAAATATTTATTGAAGTGACACAGTGAACCAGGCCACTGAGTCAACAGACACTTAAGCAGCTTTGAGGATGTACTTAAAAACAGAAAAGCTTTGAGCTGAACCTTTACATTATTACATGGTTACAGTGGTATGTTTAGCAGGTAATTGTTAGTTCTCCATCTTAGCATGTCAGTATTCTTCAAAGGATTCCTCAAGTTATTGTTACATAAATATCTTCACATAGTTGAGTAAAGATATTTCACTTAAAACAAATGTGCTTCCACAAATGTTAACCTCATCATGGGAGTAAGAGGAAAAAGCCAACTGATTACCAAAAATTAGCTGGATTCATCCTCTCGAGTAAAGGAAGAAGGGAGTGGGAGGATGACAGACTAACTGGTGCAGCATCTGTGGACATTATACCGGTGTGGTAACAAGAGAGCTGAGTGTGAAAGTAAAGCTGCTAATTTACCAGCCAGTCTACATTCCTACACTCACCTATTACCACAAGCTGTGGGTAGTGACCCATATAATATGCAAGCAGGAAAAAATGAGCTTCCCTCAAAGAGTGTCTGGGCTCTCGCTTAAAAACATTAAGCACTCATGGCAAAGCCACTACACCAGCCAGATGACATGGATGGATGGATGGATGGATGGGCTTGCAAGGCTTTTAAGGGTTCTGGCACTAACATTATGTACAAAGTTTAACAAATATTTTTTTGTTGCTTTTGTTTCTTTTTTTTAACATTACATAAACATTTCAAATATGTAAAAAAACAACAAAAAAAACAACAAAACTATTTGACTTAAAAATAGCGAATTTACTGCACTGAATTTATTGAGGCATTTATCTACATAAACTGCAAGCTTTCAAGCTTCCAAGCAGTCAACAGACCTTTTTATTTAGATTTTTATTTTTTTTATTTTTTTTGCCTGTCCCGTTTGGTTCTTTAGCCGTCAGAATTGTTGTCTGAAGACAAACAAGGATACCCAACGGATTTACTTTACCAAGTGGATCATCACGGCCTTGCCGTATTGGTCCATTTGATCGACCTTTGTTGTTATTATTTATTTTATTTTATTTTCAGCCGTTACAGACGGGACAGACTTTTTTTCTAATAAAGACTTCACTAGTGAGGTCATTTCCTGTCAAATATAGAGGTCCATCCACTTGTCTGCAGTTGTGTGATTGGAAGACTCATTGAAAAGCAAGAAACACTCGCTGTAAGTGGCTCTGTATTTGTCACTGTTGACCTTTAACAGCATTGTTTGTATCACAGTAAGTATTTAAATTTTCTTTAGATTTCTCTCTTTTCTAAAGCATTTTAGTGAAATGTCAGCAAATCTATTCTTTTCTGTGGCAGTTAGCTAACAGCTAATAAGCTAACCTAGCCACTTCACTAAGTTAGCTGACTGAGTTCGCTGCCGTAGCTGAGACGAACTGCTACTGTATACAGACATTATGACAAAGTCTTTCAAATTTAAGGGGATGAAGTTCATAAAGATTTCAGAACTGATGATAAAGGGCAGGAGTACTTGTTAGGTAAATGATGTGAGCTGTTAAAAGAAATGACAAGTTAAAATGGCTGAACTTTTTAAGCTGCACCTCAGCCTTTTGAAAGTGAGAATTCTTGTTTCAATCTTTTTCAACAATGTCTGATATTACTACAAACCAAATGTGCTAGCCACATCACTCTGTGTTCTCACTGTAGCAAAGATGCTGGCAGGTCAAAACTTGGAGTATCTCTTGTATGGAGGTATCTCAGAGTATCCAAGTATCTCTTACACTTGTATGGAGGAACTTGAACAAATATCACTGTATGGATAAGTATGGATGGATAACTATAACTTCTTCATAGTTCAATTAATTTTGAACTAAGTAGTTCTGCTGTATTGCACTGTTTTTTCCCCCAGTGTAGGTGTACTCAGAGGTCCAACCTTCAAAGGGGTTCAAACAGACCGTGCCCAACACGTTCAACACCAAACTCCACAGCCATCTTATTCGACTGATGACTTTTTTCAAATAGAAAGCTCCCAATACAGGCAAGTCAGCAAAAGTGAAATTCTAAAAATTCACAATGGAAAGAGATTTAACATGAACCCCAAACTGAGATTTTAAATTCTAGCATTAGCCCACTTTGTTTTCATGTTTTGTTTTCCTTTTTTGTTTCTCCTGACTTACAGCTCAATCTACAACATCTTTTGTCCACTATATCTACTATCCCATCCCAAAAGTGAACGATAAATATTGATTTTTGCCAAACCTAAAAAGTGACTCTGTTGTACTAATTCCTTTTAAGTTTTGTCAACTTATTCACATGGGAGAGATGAATGAAAACTTTAAGCTCTACTTCCTAAAAGGTTGATTCTCTACATTTGGACGTAGCGTTTTCAGTGAGAGAAACGTTTCGTCTCTCATCAAAGTGACTTCTTCAGTTTCAGCTGACTGCAGGTTTCACCAACCTTATAAACAGTGCATTGCACAATGACTGAAGCCAGCCCACTGAATGAACAATGGGCTGTGAGGTCAGTTCCTTGATCATTAATATGCAAACTCTCATGATAATTGATCAGTGGGCTTTGATCAGGGGTTGTTGATCGAAGCCCAAAGTTGATCAAGTTCTAGTTACTAAATATTTCTGAATTTAATTATAAAACTTTTTTTTTAAAACTTTTGTCAGAATGTGCATGTCAAATGTAATCAAAATACTGGAGTTCTGATAAGCTTCAACTTTTAAGTTCATAAACTTCAAAAACGTAAACCTTTTTTTTTAGTTCTGCTAACTTGTTCGGGTTTACAGTGCTGAACATAAGCATCGGGAATGATTTCAAGACTACATTCATGTCTAAATCTAAAAATATATATTTCTTTTTAGAAATTATATTTCATGAATTTCTATCCGTAAGTTTGTGCCAGTTGTTGTTAGATGTTAGCTGATAGATGTAAGCTGTTTTCACACATTCACTTTAGACCATTTCTGGAGAATCAACATTTTCCACAACTGTCCTTTCTTACATGAACCACACAGCAGGGAATGTTTGCACTACTGGAAAATACTCCTTTAAGTTTAGATGAGGGAGGTGCATTGACACATTATTACCGGCAATTTGGCATCTCACAGATTGTGTACCAGGGAACTGATGGGTTAAAGAGAGGCTAATATCAAATCTGACTGCTTCAACATTTGCATACCTCAATCAGGTGACATCTAAAAAAGCTCAGGGCTGCAGTGCATTTCTGAAAATGAGCTTACAGGTATGTCAGTCTGGATCATTGTCGTACAATGAGCATGTCATTAATAATGTGACTAACAAAAATGGCATTCACCCTTTAAATTCTTGGTGTGATTGCATATAGAGTCAAAATGAAGTCTTCATTAGAACTGTATCCAGCACATCACCGTTGTCCCCCCCACTATTTCCAGCAGGAATAACTCTCTGTATTTTATTTTATATAAGAACATTAAAAGATAAACACTTTTGATATGGACCCACATGTTTTCAGCCCAAAATAAACTTTTCGGGACTCTCTGAAGAATAAACTAATAGAAACTACCATTTCTAAATTTCCTACCAAATAACTTTATAAATGTTATTATTCAATTTATTTTTATTTATCTCACTAACGCACATGCCAGCACTGATAAATAAGCTTTTTCAGTTGAGCTCTAATTGTAATCCATTGTGACCAACATGAGTTCAGCAGATCTGCCCTACAGAGAACCACATGACACACTAAAACCTCTTGATGTGGACCCACTCCTGCCTTGGCGCTTCTTGAGAAGCAGGCCAAATTTCGACAGGTCTAAGAACAGATTTAGGTAGCAAAGACATTGGGGTAATATCTGTGGGAAGAAAATCAGATTGGACATCAGTGGGTTCAACTTTACACCCAGCAACTTTGTGGCGCAGCGCAGTTTTGTTGATTTTTTTTTTTTGTTTTAGTGGAAATGCATTGAAATGGTTCTAGATTGAGCATTGCCACAGTGTTGGTGGGTAAGATGACAAAGCGATGATGGTTTCCTCCCAAATACTTCTGGGGACTGTGATAATAAGTTGGCAGACTGATAAAAAGTTATTCTCCTGTGATAAGTGAAATAGTCTCTGTAACATGAAACAACTGTCAACACTATTATAGGTGTACTTGTATCAAAGTTTGTAGTGGCTGCCACCATAAATAAACACCAGAAGGCTCATTCTATTTATCTAGACGCAGCGTCCAGCATCAACTTTCTAGGATTTCCTTACCTGGATGATTGAGCATGCATCAAGACACCATAAATAAACACACCTAATCTGCTTCAAGTCCTACATTACCACACTCACACATCAACACATTTCATCTATGTGTTGTGCAGGCCATCGAGGAAAGTCCCTGGGATGAATCCCCATGTCTTTAATGGACACATGATTATTATCTTTCTAATGAGGTTCAACATATTGCTGCTTACCATAATAAGAGGGCTTAGTTTAAATCCAGATTCTCGCCCGACTGGTTCTCCTCCGTGTCACATTTAACATTCTGCAGGTTACAAATCCAGTTAATTTACTTGGCACCACCTGGTGGGTGAAAGGAGTCAGTGTTCCCCCTTTCCCCTGCAGCATTTTCCTTCCTCTGACAAAGTAGAGTGAAATGAAGCTAAATGTTGAGAATGAACGTGCAGTGAATGTCCTTCTGAAAGGCCTACTAATCTGCAGCTTTTATGAAAAGCGTGTTACGTCTTGATGCCTGCTCAATTATCCAGGTAAGGAAATCCTAGAAAGTTGATTCTGTTCATCTGGACGTCCAGATGAACAGAATCAACTTTTGGGGAAAAGCGTGTTACGTTTATTTTAAGATCTTCAGATACAAAAGGGTCTCGATTAACCAGATAACTAAACTGTATATAACAACTAATGCACAGACATAAGCCTCTCCAGCAGGATTAGTTCCAGTCTAAACTCTTTTTCACACAATTGCAGACTCTGGTTTCTACCTGGAGTAAAATTCTGATGATAAAATTCAAATGATCACAAAATAACTTTTTCATTTTCTATTTTGAATTCTTCACTGCCAGCAGTTTTCTTACAGTCTGGATTGCTGCATGTGTTGTTTACATGGCATAGGTTCAATATTAACCATAAACGGGCAACTTTTTGATATTACAACCGAAGCGATCTTACAAGGTGTTTTTTAAAAGAAATGCAGACTTGCAAACATGCCCAGCTTTTTTAAAATGAGTTTCTGGCATTTATTTTTATTTTCTTTTTACACTGCATCTCAGTTTTCCTGGAAACGTGACCGTCCAGCACACACGTCTCCGCTGGTAAGTGGTAGTGCATTTTGCAGGTGTGTGAAAGGCACCGATGGTACTATTCTGTGCCAGGAAATAACAGAACAAACACTGCCTCTCAGTTAAACAAACTGTCACCTTTGAACCAGAGTCTCTGTCCAGCTCATCCTCTGCGTTGCTTTGCTCTGGGGCTTCCTGGATCTGGATGGCAGGAGGTGGCCGTGGAGAGTGCTGCACAGGGTCAGTTCCTTTTCGCTGGTCCTACAGGAGCACAGATATAGTGTCTGATAAACTTTGTGTGATCCCAATTTGTGAGCTGAGTGTTTACAGGCCAAATATTCAGCTGTGTCGAGTGTTGGTTAACAGCCAGAATTAGCATTTTGCTTGCTTTTTAGCGTCCTTCACCATCTGGTGTGGGCAGATAATGTTTACTTCAGTGCCTGCCCAGACTAATCATGTGTGAAAATACTAAAAGCAGCATAGCATAAATGTAATTTTATTGCATGAACAATATGGTTGGATGATGACTATGAAGTTATGGAGTATAATGTTTGTTGACAGTTGCTTGTATGCATTAAACAACTATGCCCTTTATGCAAAGACAGAAGGCCTTGGACATTACTTATTCTTAGATTTGCCAAAACAAAACAGCTTTTTATTCTCTCACACAGCAGCTCTGTCAGTGAATGCTGACAAACCCCGAAGCACTCGAACAGCAAGGCCCTTGTTTAGAAATAAGTGTGTCACTAACATAAAGAGTAGCCACAGAGTACTGAGGCGAGAACAAATTCAGCAATTTACACTTTAGCACCCAGTTTTGTAGTTTAACCACGCCCTGTCTGTCCCACAGTTTTTTTGGCTTTCACAATGAGTAAAGAATAGTGAGCTGATTTCAAATTCACCTCTGCTGGGGCGTCAGCCTCTCCACATGACATTGGCTCATCTTGTTCCTCCTTCTCATGAGGAGAAGATGTCGGGGCGTCTGTCACTTCCCACTGCACTGTGGCTGTCGTTCTGGCCGGGCTCGGATGTCTCTGTCGGTCTCCATCTGGCCTGAGATGCTTGGCCTCTCGCTCTTGCAGCAAGTTCCTGTATTTCTTCTTGAGGATAAGATATTTCTCACCCTGTAAAAGACAGTGAAACAGTACAACATCCATGTTAGATAAAGCAGGAAACAGTATTACCACACAGTCAGGTCAGGGGAATTTTAGAAGCACTTGCTGTAGCTTCTAACTAAAAACCATTAGATACATTAAAGTAATTTGTGAGTTAATCACACTCATCAGTACGTCTTTAATCATTTTGCTGGACCTCAGGTCTTTAATGCCCTTTGAACCCAATTATTAAACATCAAAAGCTGAGTTAGTTTCTTTGAATTACAGCTGAGGTGATCATTCAGCTGCTTGATTAACTGATCTAATCTAATTCCTCAGTGTGAGGATTTGCTACTTTTCTCTGTTGTATCTCAGTATTGAAAATCATTGGATTTTGGACTGTTGGGCAGATAGAAGATAAACACTTAAAGATACTAAACCCAGACAGTGTTTACTGCTGAAGCAGATTAATTTATAACAATCCTTAGCTACAGGCCTACTATTTAAATAATTCCTGTTGGAATATTAAAGTTTTTTTGTAGCATCAGCTGAAAAAACTTTGTCCAGGTTACATGAATCTAAGCACTGTAAAGTCTGCAGATTAGACCATATATTACGTAAGTTAGTGAAGTATATGATGCCAAGATTTTGATGGGAAAATCAATAGTACTCTCACATCTATCTACAGCTGGGGTAGGCATCATTAGATGAAAAGTCCATAATAATCTCTTAGCAGGCCATTGTAGTGGGGGTAAAATCACCAGCACAAATTACCATCATGAAATGCATGGCACTTAATTTCAGAAAGCCACTGCGAGCAACAAGTTCATCTCCAAATGATGTTGACACAAAATAGGCTTGTTCAGTGGCAATTAAAAGTTACTCATATATCATAGTAATTTCAACAGAAAGCTTAGCAGCACTAACCTAAGGCAGCATTAGCCCTTATCGTATGTTGGAACCATGGTTTTTAACTGCTGTGCTGTGAGGTAAAGAAGGCCTTCTGAGGAAGCCAGCACATGTCAGGCTGATGAAACAGGATTTTAAAATGTCACGATGACAATGCTTCTGAATTAATTAAAAAATGTTTGTAGGTAGGTACTTAATTAACATGAAAGGAGCACAAACAGGAAATGGCTGTTATACGTCACATCACAAAACATATCATGAACCTCATTTTGCATTTCAACATACTTTTATTAGTAATACATAATCAAGGTACTGCAATTTTAGCTTTACAGTTTCATTCATTCATTTCTTTAAATTCTAAAGATATTATCAAGATATCACATTATTTACAATCATGCTGTGCCTTAGTGATCACTTTTTGACCTATCAAAGCAAAACTCATTTAACAATTAGTGATCGTAGACTACAGTGTGAAATGAGGACTGAATTGTGTAGACTTGTAGACATATCATAAATTTTATTAAAATAAATAGCCAGCAATTAAATGTTTGTATATCTTTAGGACCACTACAGATTAATGTGTACAGTTGTTGGCTTAGGTCTTTGTTTTAAAAAAAATATATCAGAAGATGTGTGAGAGATATGGATCAAGAAAGGAAGGGGCCCCACAGAGACTGTTTATGTATAGGACCAGGAGTTATGAGCTACATCCCTGTCTCTTAGCATACTGTGATTCGAGTGATCTGAGAGGAAGACTCCAGCCCCTCTTCCAGACTCTGTTTTCAGGATTTAACTGTTGTAAGTCTTTGGTCAAACCGTTTTTTTTGGGGGGGGGGGTTTCATAACAGATCCGGTCAGTACTGTACTACAAATATCTGTGTAGTTTAGAATAGACTGGGGGAACTGCAGAAGGAGGGCTCATCTACATTAGATCTAGTGCAGCTTTAAGTACAAAGTTAAACCCAGGACCAAATTAGTTTCTTTACAAAAATTACAACCGTGCTCTGTCAAAATGCATAAAACTCCACAGTAGGGTATTAATTAACCTTTTATATCTAGTCTGTTTAAATGCTGATAAACATAAATGTAAAAATGCCACATTGCTGTTTTACAGGGATTTGCATTTTGTAACTGCGTTTGCCAAAAGAAACTGTTAAGAGCACCATAACTTGGTTTTTAAACTTCTTCTTTTGCACATTTACACAGGTCGTTATTTCACTGAACTTTAAAGCTGCTGATAGGTGTTTCTTTTTAAACAGTGATCAGCGAGCTAAGACACAAGTCTCCAGACCTCCCTCTGTATCTTTCACATTTATCACACAGATAAGCGTGCTATTCATTTCCAACTGTTTCTTCAAGAAAGACGCATCAAATCTGTAACTCAGATGAGTTTACTCTGTTTATTCTTGCAGGAATTTTTAGTCTACATATGAGAACGCTTCATGGAAATAGTGTCTAGAAACACAAACTGCAGCTGTGTCCCCTGGGGGAAACCAGTGGGTACAAACGGTTCCACAAAACACAAAGTTTGAACAGATTGGACAACCCCTTGTTCAGTCACGATAGTTCTGCTGAGCCTTTCACAGCATGGCCTCTGTGTAAGAAGTATGACTGGAAAATCAATGAGAGCACAAATTTTCCCAGAAAAGGTAAAAATATCTGAGTAGTTTACTTACATTCTCGGACTTCACCACAGCGATTCGGTCAATGATGAGCTTGAATTCCTCTCGGTATTTGGCTGCAAAGGAAAAAATATTTGAGTTCAAAAACAGGAAACTAAATATAGCTTCTAATGTTTTTTTAAACATTTAGTGGTACGTGAGTGCTTCCAATACTCAAAAAGTCAAATAAGGATGGAAAAAAAGGACAAAAAATACTATTGTAGTGACGTGGATGGTGGACGTAAGAAAATAAGAAGAATGTGTTTTGTGTATATAGACCTTAAGATACCCAAAAATTAGATGCACAATAGATAATATTTATTAAACAGCACAATAACGGAGCTGAATATATTTCTGGTGTTTATACTGGATGTGTTGCTTGTAAGTTGCAGTCTGCTGGTAAAGCTGTTGGGTTCTGTTACTTTAAATGAAGTACGAAGACAAGTGAGGTTTGGATGAGAACACAACTGGCAGAGCAGTTGTTTTACAATCTTCAGTTTAAAGCCTGGTCAAATATCTAAACAGAATTGAACTCGTCTCCTAGGCCAAAAACTTGAGTCACTTGAAAACCTACAATGAATCTGTCCTGTGAGGACCAAACAAAGTGACGAGCTGACAGAGCTCATCAGATAAAGCTTCCTGCCCTTTGTTTACACCAGTGAGCAGATATCAGGCTTATGCAGAAAGTGTGATTAAAAGCTAACACTAGTTATCAAGCAGCCAGGACGGCTTCCCAAACATAAACCTTTCCAGACGTAGGTATTCCATTCACGCCAAGGTGTTTATATGAGTATGCGGCTCGGGACAATTGGAGCGTTTCCTTTTCCTCATGCGGACGGAAAGAACATTTGTAGGGAGACAGTTGCAAAGTTCGCACTCGCAACAACAGGAAATCCAAAGGAAGTGGCCACTTACATCTGCCTAAACAAAAGAATTCCTTACATGGCACAGTGGGTAATATCGTATATGTGCTAGTTACTTGTTAGCCAGAGGTCTGCAAAAAACAAGCAACCCACACACAAACTCACTTTCATGTACCCCCCTCCCCTCAAACACTGCTACACTTTTACCAGTTGCCCCAGATTTGTTGTCTGATTAAAAAAAAAAACACAAAAAAAAACACCCCCATTAGAGGTCTACATCCAGTCATGCATGTGGACTTAATTATGATTAAAACACTATCGCCACAATTACACGAGAAAAAGCTGCAACCGCATGCCACGACAGACTTTAAATGTGTGGGAAGCACTTTTCTAATTGGACAGCGATGTCAGATGGCAGAGCATCAAAGCAGCTCTCTAAACCCCTGTCAACAACTGCAGTGCTGATACAGCATCTGGACAGTACATGCTGGCAACTGCAATACAAGGTCACTCTGGATAATCATTTGAGAAGGTTAAAATATGTTTGCATTTCCACGCAGTCACAAAAGTAAAATCACTGCTGAACAGGGACTAGATACAGGCACACCTACATAAAAGAGATGTGCTGCACAGCTTTTGAAAGGATAAAATAAAAACAAATAATCCTCCTGTTAGAGAAAAGAGAAAAAAAATATTCATAAACCTAAAGGTGCTATTAAGCTGACACACCGTGCTACAGCTTCATGTGGTCTGATATAACCACTAACTTCCAGTGGTTTCAAGTGACACCTTTAACTGTGTTTATGTAACCAAACCAGTTTGATGTGCATGTTTAGTTCTGGTGCTGCCACTCTATGACACAGACGCCTATTATTGTTTAGTTCTGAACTCCCTGAGCTGTTAAATCTTTGCTTTATCTGTTTACACAATTCACAAAAACAGTATGAGATGTTTCTTCTGCTATTTATATACCTGCTGGTATGTATGTCAGTTAGCCACACCTACATAGAGTTCTGTTTCTTTTGTCTGTGACTTTTGTGCGTTAAAAAAAAAAAATTAAATAAAAAATTAAGCCAATCATATTTGCCAAGAGATTTTCCAGAGGCCGCTTTAGGCCGTCTCCAAAAGCAAGCGATTCTCCATAGACCCATATGTTAAAATGCCACAATTTACTGCTGAAATAAACATGTTTACAGTCTTGAACAAAAATGGTATTGTTATTTATAGCTAATTTTGCCCATTCATGACCACTGTACAGGGAGTGATATCTTCTATAACCAAACCAAATAAGAAATCTAAAAAAAAAAAGAATGAAAATCCATCTCTCCATTTTCTTTTCCTTCTGCTAGAGTTGACTGTCAAGTATCTGTCTGCGCTGTGCTACCACACAGTCAATGGTAGCATGTTAACCAAACCATTGTGAGGAACTGTTGGCCAGTCAGTTCAAAGCTATGGGTATTTTGGACGTGTCAACGAACATGAAGCTTAAAACCTGTCGGGTACATTTTGAAAGTGACCGCTTATGAATGTGCTTCTATGTAAAAATTGTTTTTACATAGGTAATTAGCAATTGATTTTTCACTATGTAGCTATGCTGAGTGTAGTCAACCCTTTCAAAACTGCTCCAACTATGTCTTCATGCTCTCTATGGGTCATTGATTGAAGGTAACCCATGGCAGATAACAATAGTTAGTTCTTCCATTCAATAAATGTATACACCAATTAAATTATGGACCGATTATAGTCATAACCCACAGTCTGAAAAACATGGACATGGCTACAGGGTCTACAAAGTGAAGCCAACGCAGAAGCATCTTAAACCTACATTCTTTTTAATGGCCAGCAGGAAGTGGCTCATCTGGCAGCAAGTCCACTTAAGGACATGGAAAAAATAAGTATAATAAAGGGTTTGAGGCTTCATAACATGACAGCACTACACAGTGGATGACTTCACGGTGGTTATGTCCATCTTTATATATAGGCTATCACCATACTAGACCAAGTGAGGCAGTTAAAGCAAACCTGTCTCCCACAAGCATACGGTATATTTTAATGCTTAAAGGTTTGAGTTTTTAAAGTAATTTGTAGCTAAAATGTTACCTGTTCTCTCTGTAGTTCTGCAATCTGCCTTGACAGTAAGATTCTTTGTCAGAATGTTGTTTTAGCTAAGCATATCTATGAGTACATACAGTTACACAACTTTACTCCCAAACACCTTTTTTCTGCAGAAACCAAATAACAGAAGAATCGTGGTGTCAGCAGTGACTCAGGACATGATTGCATAAGCATTTGTAGAGTAGGTGGGTGGAGAGGAACCGCAGAAAAAGTCGATCTCTATGGCAAATACACTGATCCTGGGCTCAAATGGTGCATAACAGCCAAGTAATAACTAGTTATAACCACTGGTCGTTTTTTATTTCTGAGGAGGAGCCACAGGGCCTTCTTGTGACACTGCATAGTGACATGTTTTGTTGATGGGGTGGCTCGGGTCCTCTGTTTGAGTTAGAAATGTGCCCGAGGGAGGAAATGACACAATTCCTCATTGGAGGGGCTTTTTAATGTAAACCAGATGTCTCCTTTTCAACTGAAAACAATGAAAACGACCCCAAAGCCGTTTATTAAAGCAGACAAAGGGGATGGTGCGTGTTTAAAAACAAAAACAAACAAAAAGATAAATGTTAGTCTTATTATGAGGATTGTCATACTAACACGAGGTCAGTTGGTATTTTGCCATCCCGCTCTAATGATGCAGCACGACCTCATCTCATTTCATCTGCCCGTTTTTTTTTTTCCGCCTAATATTTCCACTGAGTTAAATCCACGATGCAGCCTCTGGTTACTTACCACGTAACTGCAAGTCACTGTGCCCAATAAAAGGCTTAAATGTCTTCAGTATATCTGCATTTTTGACTCTGCCTGAGTCGCCCCCGGCCGAGCAGAAATAATCCAGCAGCGACTCTTCGCTCACATCACTCATCTCAGCTCAGTGTTTGGAGCGTCTCTTACCGGCCAGGATGGGTTTTTCTTCAGCGAGTAATCTAGTCTTTTAGGGCTTTTTCACTCTGCCACACCGCTCTCCTCCTGGCTAATTTGTTGTACTACATATCTAAAGTTCACTCCACCCAGACGAGCAGACCGCTGCTGCGCCTCCTCCCCCGTTAACCCTTTAAAGACACACGTCTTCATTTTCGCCCTCCGCGTTTTCTTTGCCAGCGGTGAAAAAGAAACATTCAGCTCCCTTTGCTGGAGTAAAAGAACTAATACTGAGACTCTAAGATACTTCATGACAAGTACAATTACTGTGCTGAAAAGCCAGTGTATGGGACTGTAATAAGGCGGACAGACGTTTCAAAAGTTAAAGTATTTAATGCAAAAATGGTCCCTTTCCACTGTATCATAACTTTAAAGTACTGTTGCTGGTGCAGATATGTTTAAGCAGTAACTCCCTGCTGTATTTGCATGACATGCAGCTGTTATGTGAGGACTGTAACGATTATTTCCTTGGCGTGCTGATTTGAGAAAGAAAGAATTATCGCGATGCTTTAAAAAACAGTCAAAGCTTCAAAATTCTTTACACTGAATCAACAATATGTTGATTTAAAATCTCATTTGTGTAGTGTAATGGTTTGTTGACTTAAACTTGCAACACGTGTATTTTCATTATTATTATTATTATTATTATTTTGTTAGGTAAAAATCTCATAAATAGATTGTAGAAGTGCTTCCCTGGGTTTTTGGCTTGTGGCCTTTCACAATAAGGCTTGTATACTTTTCAGTTGTCTGTGACTGTTCATTATTTCCAACAAATAAAATTTTAAAGTATAAACTATCCAGGATGTTTCATTGGAAATCCATGATATGTTCAAGAAGGCCGGGATAAGAGACATTTTAAAGAAGTTTGTGCTTCTCCTTTGAATAATTTAGCTAAATGAAGCCATACGAATACTCCAGTGGAGGACTTTTACTTGAAACTGAGCATTTTCCCATTTTTAGTACTTTACTTATGTGAAGGATGTGTGTACTTCTTTCACTACTGGTATGTTGACCACACAATCCCAGACAGTAGCAAGGTGATAAATGCATCGCCAGCTGTTCTCTGTTGGCATAAAATAATTCCACAAAGACGTGGCATATGCTCTGGGATCAAATTTCTTTATCCTCATCAAACTTGTGTTGTTTTTTAAATTGAAAGAGCATAAGGTCCCACTTTCACGCAACAGTATAAACTCCTCGCCTCAATAATTGTATCAGCGTATAAGAAGCTTATTGTAATTACAATATTGTCTTCTTAGGGCAGCAGCCTAGAACATGAAATACAAATCACTCATTTCTAAATTGAATGGAAACCCGTTCAAACCAAAGCAATACTAGAGGACAGAGGGATTAAAATGTAAGTCCGGTACATTTAATATTTACAGCACAATCACACAATTAATCTGACAATGTGTTCTGTGTTTAATACCTGAACCGACTGGTGTCCCATCTTTATCAGTGGTGTGAGGGGAGGGTGGGAGTCACTGTTTACTTGTGACCCAAATGCAACCCATCATGCAGATTTGGTACTTTAACCAATGACAACTGTTAGTTTTAAAAGCGGATTGGTTTTATTTAGCTCCCCTGTGGTAAATGTGGTGTTGACACCTGAATATAAGTTAGGGCTTCTGGCATATAAAAGCTCATTAAAAAAAGGTAAAGCCCTAGATGTTTCTATTTTATTTACCCACCTGCAAATGTTTTCAACCTACATTCTTTTAATGATTGTAAGGTGAATCAAACATTGCAGTAAAAATGTTCAAGTTTATCATAGTCATTATATTTTAAAGCAGAAAATTAGAGATTAAATACTTAAAACCATACGCAAGTATACTCAAGTAAAATGAAAGTACTTTGAAGTTGTACTGAAGTACTTCAGTAGAATATACATGGACTGAGTTCTCTTGTCTGTGGAGTCTATTTAAGCTACAGTCAAGTTCAAGAAACCAGTGTGAGATGATCTGAGCTTTATGACATGATGCTTCATCCTACTGGAAGCAGCCATTGGAAGATGGTCACGGTGTGGTCATAAAGGGATGGACATGGTGAGCAACAATACTCAGGTAGGCTGTAGCATTTAAAGAATAACTAGTTTATACAAAGGAGCTCAAAGTGTGCAAGCAAAAAATCCTCCACATCATCACACCACCAGCAGCAGCCTGAACCACTTCCGATCAACCACCACCCGATCATTGTCGCAGCAGAAATTGAAGATCATCACATAAGGCAACATTTTCCAATTTTTTTTTTATTTATTTATTTTTTCCAACTGTAAAATTTTGGTGAGCTTGTGTGAATTGTAGCCTCAGTTTTCATTCTTAGCTGACTGCAGTGGCAGCTCATCTGCTGGGCGTACCTTTGTTGATAACAAGTGGTTACAACAAAACTTACTATATTACTTTTTTTTATTGTGCTTGTCAGAAACTCATGTGTTCTCATGTGATCTAACACTGAATGTTTATAGTGGCAGATAATTATTAATTGACTCATTCCTCATAAATCATTTATTATTTAACCTCCTGCAACAATTCCAGGAAGTCCAGAGTCAGGCGGGTTATCATAAAGGAGTTCATGGTGACATTAGTATAAAAAGATGATAACGTTTCTTAAGATTACCCCCAGGCATTGGGGAAAAAAAGGAGCGAGACAGTTTGTTTTTTTTATTATGAGAACAGTAGACTATGATGAAAAACTTAATCTTTTTAATAATGCTCTCCCAAGTTCTTGAAACAACTTTTCACGAGAATCCTCTGAAGGCTGCACTCATCCCTATTCTGCACCTTTTCCTATCAGATTTTTCCTTTCTATTGAAATGCTTTCATTCAACATTCTCAAACAACCCAGCCTTTACAGGCCTTGTGGAGGATGATGGTCATGATCATCACCTGGATAACCGTCACCCTTCCCTTTGTGGTTGCATGTACTGAACTAGTTTGAATTAAACTGTGTAATTATAAGGTCTGAATGATAATTTGTACAAAACCTGATTCATACAAACCTGAAACTTTTATCGGCGCTGAATAAAGACCAGTATTCATAAATACTATAGTTAGCTGTCTCTTTCTCGCTGGGTTTTACACAGCTGTGACTGTTAGCTAGCTAATGAGCTAAAGTCGGCTACTGGGAAAAGTGAAAACTTCATGGTTCTGCTCAGGTATAGACAGGAAGAAATAATTTTGGGACTCTTATAAGTTCTATAATAATACTTATGTTTTAAAGTTGCGTCTACTTTAGACTTTAACAGCTTTCAGGCAGAGTTACACTAATCCCAGTCTTTGGCTCAGACCTTCCAGACTGATGCTAACATTAGCCTCTGATTTGTGTTGCTAAAGTAAAGACCTCTAGCTAGCTGACCAGCATAGACTAATTTCCTGGTTAATGGACTACAGTGGTGAGATTATCGAAAGGTCAGGTTGACCTCAGCACATTTATCATTATGTCTGTGTTGCAGCACACAGAAATGTTCAGTTAAGATTTGCAGTCAGACACATTTTCCTTGTAACCGTCTTCATTCAACTTTTGTTAAAAATGTGACGTCATGCTGAACATGCCATTTCAAGAATGTGGCTTATTTTTGTGACACTGTTAAGCAAATGTGATTAAATTATAAATATATTGTGATTAAAGTATAATATAAGCACAGTCCCGGGCTGTTATATGCCTTATGGGGATGCTGCTGACACATTACAAATTATGTCTGTATTAACCTTTTAGCCTTTCTTCAACAATAAAATCCTTAGAGATTATTTTGAAAAGTTGACGACAACTTTCACCAAATGAAATACTCTAAACCCTGCACTGGAAAAATATCCCTTACTTCACGTGTGATCACACACTGTCGTTTTCCAGTGCAAAGGAAGCTGGCAGAGGAATGGCTAGGCAAAGGAAAGACTTCACTGAGTGAGAGAGGCTGAAGATACAAGCTGGTGATGATTCAGTGCAGCTGGAGATGAAGAAAAATCCTGATCACCTCCTCTACTAAAAAAAAAAAGGTTACTTTAATGTTATGATTGATTGTAATTTTTCAAGGCATGTATGTAATTCTAAACTGCTTATGCTGCAACTGAAGGCTGTTATGTGCATGCAGCTCTAAATGTATTATAGGAAAATTAATAATGATGATCCACAGCAGATCTGAGCAAAACCAAAACTCTGCTCTTTCTTGCTGGCTTTTATTAATAAATTATACGAATCCATTAAATTCCATTTTTCATTTTGTTCTCTCATCTTTTGTCCTCATTTTTTTCCTCAGAATAAATTCTGACCAGGCTCAATGGCGGAGATGGAGGAACAAAACAGCCACACGTTAACCCCTAACCCTACTGTGGAAGTTCCTGTATGAACTGAACAACTCTAAAAATTCAAGGAAAAGCTGAATTTGTTTTCTTTAAAGCTCAGATGGAACTTGATGGACTGAACATTCAGACTGCATTCTGGACTTTGTCATGCTGGTGCATGGAGAGAGGTACTAAGAACACGTGTGCACACACAGCATCTCTCTTCATTCTTGCTCTTCCTCTAGCCTCTTCTGTCACTTAGTTTTGTCTTATTATCGTCTTATTTGTTGAAATTTAGGGTCTGGGAGCACAAGCAGAG
Source organism: Etia nguti (assembly GCA_015106755.1). Taxonomy (NCBI): domain Eukaryota; kingdom Metazoa; phylum Chordata; class Actinopteri; order Cichliformes; family Cichlidae; genus Etia; species Etia nguti. Next base: position 49,648 of record VUQG01023917.1, on the reverse strand, counting down.
ATCTTTGCTTGGGAAGTAACCGTGGCCTCCTTTTCAGAGGCTTCTCTAATATTTAACGGTCGTGAAATATGTCAAACCTTTCTGCCCTTATCCCTCGTTCACTTAGCTGCTGTTTACAGTTTAAAAGTTTTCATCAGAACAAACACTTCTAATTATACTTTGCTCCTCATTTTCTTTAAAAAGCAAGAGAAGACAGAACAGATCCAGTAAATCCTTAAGTTTGGTATAGTAATCTGTCTTGATCGATTTTTATTTGAATGTTTTATTCTGTGTTTTATTTATTTGTTATTATTTATTATTTATTATATGGGGGGAAAGTCTTGCCACCTTGTGCTGAGGGCTGCGGTCATCCATCTGTTTTGTTCTAATAAACCCAAATTTTAGGAATACCTTCTTTAGATCTGTTCAGTTTTATTCATATAGCATTTTCTTAACAGTCAACAAATCTTGTCTCAAGTCACTTTATATGGTAAGGTAAAGACCCTACAGTGTAAATCTAGGTCAAATGTTCACTTGGATTCACTGATGAAGTAAATGCAATTTGGTAATCAAAGGTGAGTTGACTATATATGTGTACTCTGTCATGGTTGGACAAACAAGGATGCAAACCACAACTTAACTGTTTGGCTGAGGCAAAACAACAACAAGGCAGTGATTATAGCTTAAATGTACTCAGGATATTGTTAAATATGCAAATATTGTTAAATATTGTTACATTTTCTGTCAGTGTTTGCAGGAGTCCTGTTTGAAGAAAACACATTGGAGCCGCTTGAATGCATGTTTATGAACACGTTTAGATGAGGACAAACTGATTTCAAGGAAAATAAAAATGCTAAGATTTTAAAGATTGCGAGTTATTTTGTTCATATATTGGCCGTTTAGTCGTTTTATGTTGAGATGGATTCAGTCATTATATTTAAGTATAGTTTTTGAGGTGATGAGAATAAAAGGATTTTTAACGGTAACGTAGCAGCACTGTTGTCTCCTAAGCACAGATTAATTTAAGTTTAAATTCAAGAATTTTCAAGCAAACGCTGCATTGGGTTTTAATTATATGGAAATGTGTGGTTAAGGATATAAAGAAGTACTTTAAATGATTTACAGTGAAAAGAAGTGCCTGTAAATGGTAATATAAACAGAATTTTCTATTAATGGTAGTGAAAATATACTGTAAATCTACAGAATTATCTGTTTTGCCATTTACAGAAAAGTCGGTGAAGTTCTGTAAAAAAAAACCCAAACAAACAGTTTTTCTACTGATTTTCTTTTTTTTTTTTTTTTACAGTGAGAAA
>VUQG01023917.1:29236-48336 GCA_015106755.1 Etia nguti | reverse complement strand
TGTAATATGATGTGCCACTGGGACACACAGTAAGGGGAGTAAGCCCCAGCACTGTCAGGAGAAACCTGACATAAAGAAGGGAAACCATATTTTTCCCATATTGGCCTCTCTTCAGTGGCTCCCTGTTAAATCCAGAATAAATCCAATTTAAAATCCTTCTCACATACAAGGTTTTGAATAATCCTCAAGATCTCACGAGAGCACTTCACTCTCAGACTGCTGGTTTACTTGTGGCTCTTTGGGTATTTTAAAGTATGAAGGCAGGTCGACCCTTCAGCTTTCAGGCCTCTCTTCTGTGGAACCAGCTTCTAGTTTGGATTCGGTGAAAACTTTCCTTTTAAATAAAACTTATAATTGGGGCTGGATCAGGTGACACTGAAGCCTCGTGTAGTTACACTGCAATACACCTAGGCTGCTGTGGTCTTCCCATGATGCACTGCGTTTCTTCCTCACTCACCTCTTTTAACTTTGTCTGCGTTTATATAGCGTCTTGCATTTAATGATTAGTTATTATTAATCTCTGGCTCTCTTCCACAGTCTTCCTCCCCTCACCCCCAACTGATGGTTTCCCCTTCATGAGCTTGGTTGTGCTCGGGGTTTCTTCCTGTTAGAAGGGAGTTTTTCCTTCCCATTGTTGACAAATCCTTGTTCATAGGGATTGTCTGAACCTCCACTGTTGACAAACTAGTGGGGGAAAGTATTTTATGGTGGACAAATCTATAAAATTCTATTAAACGATAGTTTTATCGTTTAACTAATTGTGAATGGTAAGCATTTATAAAGTTAGTTTACTAGATCATTGTTCCACAGAGTGGACCTCATGCAGCCCCTGTTTTATAGCAAGGAGTTTTACAAATAACATATGGACGTGCTTGTTGCTATTTGTCTGCTTAATGCTTTTTCCAGGGGTCTGTGAGAGCAGAAAAGGACCAGATGTTCCTTTGCTCCATCTGAAGGTCGCAGGCATCAGTCTAGTGGCGTTGGTTGTGATCGAGGGCAGATGTTCCCAGGGTTATCCATTCCATATGGCTGCCACTCGTCCACTGGCCTTTTCACAGCACAGCGCTTGTAAACACGCTTCAGTTTGCTGTTCTCTTTTTTTTTGACCCTGTAAAACATGTCCTAAATCCAATCACCTAGTCCCTTTAGAGGGGATGATGTTGATGAATGGAAATGTGTAGTGGTAGTAGTGACCTATAAGCCCCTATTGAGATTACAGGCAGGCAAGCAGCCAGCCAGCCAGGCCTGGTCAGGCCACTGGGAAACGGCTAGAGCTTAAAGAGGGATTGTTTAGATAGACAATAGTGTCTACCTGGTTTTAATCCCCGCTCAGAAAGAGTACAGAGGATTGGCAGAGTTTAATAAACGAAAGTGCTCCTATAATCAGGATTTGCCAAAGTGCCCCTTTGTGTTAATCGGACATTTTTTACAGCATGGTTTTTGACATCTGCCACAGCAAGTGGTGTTAACCCTCTGCTGCCCCAGCTGTACGCAGCGCATTTGCACCAGACTTCATGCAGAGAAAAGGAAAAAGGGAGAAGTATGTAAAGTTACACCGTTTAGTGTTTATGCACATTTCTGTTCTGTACTTTAAGACCCAGGGATACTACAGAAATGTTCTTCATAGCATCTTTATTCGACGATCATTGATAAAAGGCCTAATCCGGGTGCGTTGCAGCATCCTTTTCTTTTTTAACCTTATAACTTGTTCATATTTTATAGTGTGCCATAATATACTTGCATATATTCTATAGGTTCCAGCCAGATTGCAGCCATCATGGCACAACCTCATTACTTACATAGCAGAGGCTAATAGAACGGGGATGTGTAATTACTTCAGAGCTAAAATAGAAAGCTGCATTTTATTTAATTAAAGTTCAGCGTATCAGCAGTAAAGCATAATAAAATTGTTTTAAAATCAAGGATTACAACAGTAAATCCCAGTGGGCCAGATGTGAGAATGGGAGGGGCCGCTGCATTCTGGGACCAGATTAAACAGAAAATCCCACAGGGCCGCACTGTCTTTTTCCTGCAGCTTAGGGGCTTGTGTGGATTCAACATGCTGTAATCCACCGATTAGCTGATATAATCACCTGTAAATACACCTTGGCCAGGACGTTACTCTCGGCCATTAGGCTCTGGTCTAATGCTCCACATGTTCGTCGGACCGTTTGCTGTTGAGACGGATTTCACCTCATCTGAACTTTCTGGGAATTTGAAGCAGACGGTCGGGCCCAGACAGACAGCTGTACTCGATATGTGATCCAAATGAGTTCCCAGAAACTTAACTGGAAAATATAAATGCTTTTTGACTCTAAATTAAACCCAAACTAAGTAGAATATAAGTGGTTTGAAGCAGCATTGTAATTCTACTTTGTCTATTTGGCTATAAATGTTAAAGTTTTTACTCTTTACTCAAAGCACATTTCAACACTACATGCTAATACTAGTAATTACAATAAATGTAAACATTTTACATTCATAACTATTTCAGTATTTGAAAAGGATGTGCTTTCCCATTATATTTATGGTACTAAACCAAAGCTGAAGTTACAGGTGAAAAGGTAACGCTTACACAAACTTCAGAGAAAAGTTGGTAAATCACAAGCAAAAAGACAAATATTTTGGCCTATAATATTTTGCTCTAATGGAGGTCACTGGGCAGAAATGTCAGCACATGTTGGCATGGCCAGAATGAATCAGATAAACTACAGTCTGACCTTTCTCCTGAGATTTTGCATAAGTTCAAAGTAAAAAAGAAATAAAATAATTTTGGTTATGCAGCTGTCATAAAGATATGTTGTCACTATATGACTTTATGTAAAATATAAATTTATGAAATATTTAAAACATGAACAAAATTGATGTAATCAACCCTAAAGCAACTACAGCTTTGGGATAAATAAATATATATTATATATAACTTATTACTTAATCTAAATATGCCAATACATCTTCTGCCACTGCTCAGCTGATCTTAAATCAAATAAGCTGATGTAGTGAATTGCAGCCACACACGGATCCATCTGGTGTAATTTGCCCCGGGCCTCCCTAAATCTTCTTTCGCCACCTGCTGTCTGTGCGCAGTTAAAAACACAAGAAACGAGAACAGTATGACCAGCTCATGTTGTTTTAATGCCATGCCATTCAGATTCAGCCTCTCTCCTCAAATCACTCCATTACATTGGATTAAACCATTAAAAAGAGGGATTGTATCTGTATTTTAGCCTTTGTTGAATTATTATTTTGTAAGACACTTTATAGTCATTCCTGAAAAAGGAAACACATTATTTTGGTTCATAGCACATTAATGCCTGGCAAGGGAAAAAAATATTAAGACTAAACTGACCAAAAAAAAAAAGGAATCAAAAAACACAGAAGCAAACAATATAAACAATATCTTATATATAAAACAAATGAGTCATAATAAATATTACATAAACACAAAAAAACCTAAACACTTAACTTATTTGGTTTGGGCAACATTTTTGAGTAAAGTCAGTAATTACTGATCTGAAAAGCCGAACATCAGTGTGAATGTTATGTTTACTGTTTTTTTTTTCTTCCCCTTTGATCTCCCAGAGAACACAGTTTATCTAAAATGAGAGTCACCACCCCAAACTTCTTCTTTAGCCTCCTCTTACTAGCAAGAAACACAGTCAAGTGTGCACTCCTTTTGTTTTTCCTATAAATCAGTTCCTGTCTGTGTGCTTGTAAGCCATCCAAAGCCTTTATATAGTGTAGAAAATTCCACAAAACAGCTTTAGTCACCCATGTTCTGTCTATTTTTTAGGAAAATCTTCTCACCAGTTCAACCTACCAATCAAATAAAGAAGAATCAAGTCTTTATGAGCTGATATGCGATTGGCTGCATTGGACTGCTTTGCCTTTTTGCGCTTTTATTTATTTAATTTTTTTTGGCTGGGAATCTACCAGCTCTACAAGTCTTCCATCTTTGTGTGTGTGTTCGCTCATTTGTAATAGAACGGGAGCAATTTTGGTTCAGTCAGGATTGGACTCGTAAGTCAAATGCAGACATTCATTCACAGTCACACGCAGATGTCTTTACAGCAAACACATACAAATAAAAATTCATTGTGACTGTAAATGTAAATTCACTCTTTAGTGATTCTTCAACTTAACAAAGATAACTGTGCAATTTAAACTTTTTTTTTTACTTTTCTGAAGCAAACCAGGACTAGTACAAGTATCGGGAGCTCGTCTTAGGTGCCGTTTTCTTGTTCAGCCACGTGTAGAGAAGATTTTCAAGATTTAGTGTTCCCTCTTTTCACCTCAGGAGAAGGGAGATGTGCAGGACTCAGCTCCACCTTTTCTCCGGTGTGGAGTGCAGTAATGTGGTCTTAAGGGCTCCGCCGGGATGCCTCCTCTCTGTAGGGGCTCCTTACGTACTCCGCCCAAAGTCCAACTTAAGGTTCCAGCCCCCATTAATGCTACTTCCATTGCAAAGTGCAAGCAGTTAATATCTCTCTGCCCCTCCCTCCCATTTGAGTAATTTGGAAACCAATGCAACAGCAAAATCAAAATCACAAATGGATTGCTATTGTTGTGATGTTAAAAAAGAAAAGAAAAAGGGACAGTCATTGTCCAAAAAGCAACAGGAAGGGAGAGGGCAGGAAGAGAGCGAGTGCATTTGAGTGTTCAGTTCAGTCCATCCTCATAAAATAGGGATTCTTCCTTGTAATGTCCATATGCCACCAGTCAGCATTTGGAAGAGCTGTTATACCTCCCTGGGGGGGAAAAAAAGGATAACATTAATACACACATCCCTTTCAGGAAAAGTACCTAAAACAAAATGTAAGAGCATTTCCTCACTTCCTTCTTAGAGATCAAAATCACTCCTGTATGTATAATAAATATGCAGCTAGCAGGAAGTTAACATAACCACGCACAAGGACTGAAAACAGAGGGGCACAAGGAGTCTGGCTCTGTGAAAAGGTATCAGTATCCACCCGCAATACATGTATAACATTAACTTGTACATGCAGTGCACCCACCCCCCAGTTTCTTCTCAAACTATCAGATTATTTCTTGTATAACAGAAGTAATGACTTACGACGCTGTCAGTGTGGAGTTCAGGACAAGAGTGGTGCGTATCCTGTACAGCTGAGCCAGTGTCAGCTTCTTGTGTTGGCCTGGAGATTTTCTCTTTTTGGGCGATGCCTCCCCTGAGTCCCCGGCTGCTGCTGACTTGGCTTTCTTATCTAAGCAGGCAGAAGGAGTCACTTCGCCATCTGAGCTGTTGCTCTGGGAATCGTTATCCTCGCATTGTCCGTCAGGCTCCCCGTGGCCATGCATGGCTTCCGCCCTCCTCAGGGTGGCACTGAGTTTGTCAGAGGGCAAGCTAATGCTCAAGCATTCGTCAGACTGGTCGAGGTCAGTGGAAAATAACTCCTTGTTTTCCACTGACGAGTTCTGGTCCAGCTCGGACATGCTCTTACTGTGCGACAGCGTTGACGTGTCCATGTCTCCACACAGCGATTGATCCTGCGTCTCAGAGCTGAGCGAGTGTGTGTGGGAGATGGGGTGGTTACCATGAAAGCGTTGCAGGAGGTTGTCTTCAGAGCGGGATAGAGCCAGAGAGGACAACCTCTGAAGGCAGCGGAGTCGGGGCTGTACGTGAGGCCGCCGGCGAGGTTTAGAGGACTGGACAACTGACACCTGAGACCCTAATGAAGCATCCTCCTCTTCTTCTTCCTCTTCTTCATCTACTTCTTCTAGTTCTGTCTCTTCGTGCTCTGGCTCCTGACCCTCCCTGTCTCCCTCTTCCTCCTCAGTCTCCTCGCCTTCACTTTGGCCAGGCTGTGGCTGCAGTTCTCTTAGGAGGGATTCAGGGGAGAGGGTACCGTAGGCACTGTCCATGGAAAGAGAGCGGCACTGGGGGTCCAGGTCCTCACTGTCTGGTCCCGTCCCTTGATTGTGCTCAGTGTAGATTGCGGAGTTGACTTTGAGGGGACTTGACGACTTCTGACCCATAGACCTTGCAGAAAGGGAACCCACAGCGCTATCCAAGTCTTTATTAGTGCTTCCCTGGAGGTTCATGTTGGAAGCAGAAGTTTCTGGGTGCTCGCCGGGCTCATCGACATCCATCACTGACAGGGTCTCAGTGGAACCATCTGATTGACTGAAAGCAGAGTTTTGGTTGAACGTTAGACTTAAACAGCTCACCAGAAAGCGTGTAAGGAAAACATCAAACAGAGACAATAATGGATCACTTTAAGGAATAGTTTGAGATTTTAAGAAAATCCTTTGAGTTCAGTTCATGTTACAAAAGTGCAGCTGAGTTTATTCTTTACACTTCAGTACCTTGAGTTTTGCTGATCCTTGTGACTCAGCAAGGGGGAACTTGTAGTGGAGTTGCTGCTCTCATCTTCCTCCTCCTCCTCTTCTCCATCCCCCATACATCTCTTCTGACTGTCCTGCTGGCGGAGGAACTCCTCAGTGCGAAGCCTTTGAAGCTGGTTCTAAAGTGAAAAGCACCATTTACATTAAATATGTAAATAACTGTAAAATTAATGTTTCTTAAATAAAATTTAAAAAAACATAAAAATCTCATATCTGGATGCTGTCCGATATTTTTTGTATAATATAAAATTGCTATCCTACCTGGACATTGCAGATTGCATCTATCCAACTTCGCCCCTGGGTGGCGCTGTTGGCTTGGAAAGTGTAGGCTGCCACAGCACTCTTGAATTCATTGAGGTAGATGAGGATGAACGAGCCTGTAAGAGACACAAAACGCGAAAAATTTAGTACTGTGTGGATTAAAAAGTCAGCTATATAGTTAAATAGTTAAATATAGATTCTGAAAAGGTGAGAATTTCCTGGATTTTCTGCTTTATTAAAACAAAAATATTATTCAGGAATTAAAGTCAGTATTTGAGCACTCACCGGGGTCTTTGAGTTCCTTACAGATGACGTTGTGAATAAGGAGAGGCTGGCGGATAATTTTGACTTTCTCCACTCTTTTCACCGGCTTAGTAATTAGCAGCAGGTCGGTGAACAGGAAACAATAGACCTCCATCTGTGGGGAAGTAAACTCATTTCAGATATGGTAGCTCTTTCAATGTTTTACAGATCTGCAGCTTATGTGAAATTTTACGTAACCGCAAAGGAAACATGAGAAACCCGGTGTAATCTGAATATAAAGATAAGAGCTCATCGTGTGTTTCCAAGCAGTCATGTGAGTCAGCCTTACCCTACTGTCTTTGCCCTCCTTCATCCTCAGCGCGCCCTCGAGATGCAGCTGTCGAGTCTCTTCCGGAGATATTTCTCTCATGGGAGCCATGAGGTCAAAGTGGTTGTACTCCTTGAGGATCTGAGGGGGAAACGGTAAAGGCATGAAGCCGAGTTTGACATGAAGTCTAATTTTAGGGCACTGGAGTATTGTAAAGTGTTTCTTACCTTCTCCACTTCTTCACTGCTCCCCTCGACAGCCTCATAGCAGTCAATACGGGCAGAGATGGTGGCGAGCTTCTGCTGTTCTTGACGCTGTCTCATCTGGGAGTCTACACTGTTGATGAAACCCTCTACTGTGGCCACCTTTAAAGGGAAAACAAGAACAAACATACATTTGCATTCAGACCTCAGGCAAGGTGACAAGCAGTCAAAGCATATCGGTTACTTTAGTGTTAATGAGAAAAACAGCACTTTCTAAATGTTTTCCAAGTTCTTACCATGCTGTTGACAATGTCACGGGCTGCCGGCTCATCTGTCTTCTTGAGAAGCATCTTCAGTAGGAGCGGGTATTTGGTCAGTCTCTGGTGAGGCTTTGCCAACATGTCGGCCAGCTTCAGACGGTTACACTGCTTATTGGTCTCTGCCCACTGAATTGAGTCAAACAAAAGGAGGACGTCAAGCATCACAAATGAGGAGAAAGCCATGGATGAGTTTTTTGGCACAGAGAGCATCTGGGATTATCGTGATGGTAAGAGAAACCTTACCGTGACGTAGGTCCTGAAGAGCTCATTGTCCCTGAGAAGCGTGCGCATGTACTCCATGCAACCCTCCTCCTCCATGCAATAACGGATGTAGGGCTTGAACCTGGTGCCAAACTGAACCCACACATAGAAACAAAGACATGCGTCATATTTACTTCTGTCATCAGGAAAAGAAAAAAAAAGACGTACTAGCTGCTAATCTACATGTTTCTTATCCTATTCATGCATAAAAATTGTGAAAAGGTTTTGATGTTTACTGGCATCCAGTGCAGTGTACCTTTAACCCAACTAATCAGGTGAAATGATAAAACACCCAAATCTTTATATGAATCATAGTTACATAATCAGTCACATTTATATATTAAACACAGCACAGGTAGTTACATTGTTTAAATGGAGTGTAAACAAACACAGCTTCATTTTCACAAATCTTTCCCTCATCATCTTATTTGTTACAAGTTAGCTTGGATGAAAATTTTATTGATAGTCTGACATTTTCAGCTAGCTACTAGTACAGATAATAATCATCCACACAACATTCAATGTTTTGTAATGCTATCTGAAGTACAGTAAGGTCAGAACTAATTTTTATGATAATTTATTTTGGTAAAAGGAGCAAAGTTTTTAAAATGTTTTTTTTACATGTGCTATAAAAAATATAAAAACCTGGACATTTTGACTTTGGAAAGATGCACTCAATGCTTTAACCAAGATATAAAGTTTCTACACTATTTAAGTTAACTAGATGCCTTTCTTCTTGTTGTCTGGGGGTTGTAGATTTATAATAACCCTCTTTTGTTGCATCTGTGGAGTCTGAAACTAACCGTTCTGAAACCATGGTGAAGGTCAGTGGGGTCGAGCAGAGCCCGGGCTTGCCTAGCATTCTCGAGGGCAGGCAGCATGACCTGGGTCCAAAGGGAAGTGTGGAGGCGGGCAATCTCCTGAATATTGCTGAACAACTTGGCGGGCTCCACCTCCGTCAGCAGGCCGCTCTCCTGCAGGTTCAGCAGCCCACACAGGAACAACTGCAAAAAGGGAGACATAAAAAGAACGTAAGCCGCTGAATATTATGACACTAATCTGATGTAGAGGCACTGCAGATAAGGATAAACAGTTACGTCTAAACTTAAACTCCTTGTTTATTAGACAGTGATAAAGGCCCAACACATGGTCACTGTCTAATGAAAGAGCTTCCTTATACGTCTTATCTTTTACACTACATAAGCCTCTTCATCTTACACAGTATGCGATTTATATATGCATGAACAGACAACAAATGCATTCTTTGCACTTACATCAGTGATGACTCGGAGTTTCTTTATGTAGGTAGCCTCAGTGTGCAGCAGCTCCCATATTGCTTCCTGCTGGTGGAACTGTCGTCTTGTCAATGTCTGCGCGCACACAGATTTTATTAATAAACATAAACAGTATTTCTACGTTCATCTCAACTATTATAATATTAGCGCAAACTTCCTTTAGATTAGACATTTTAATCACAGCTCATTCCCACGTCAGGGTTTGGAGTACAACGATTACATCAGACATTTAAACTAAACACTAAAGCTCCCCAACAATATGTCCGCAGAAAATGTTTACATGTACAAACAAGTAAGAAATGCAATGACTTAAAGGACAATTCCAAGAACTTTTAGTTAATTGTTTGCTTAATAACTTAATGTTAACTTTCAAAACGAATCAAGTAACTGATTGCCTAGAATAAGGATAAGCGGTACAACATGGGAGACTCATGAAAAACAGCTATGGATGCTGTGAGCTTAATCAACCATTTTTTTCCTCTTTACTCTTTAATTAAATACATGTTTATTATTTCTGCATACTTCCTTATGATTTCATGCTATAATGGAAATTGTATCCATAGGCCAGTCTATTCTGCCGTTGCATGCAGTTGGGACGGTTGCTTATTGTGTTTTAAAAATTCCACAGGAAATCTGTCACGCGACGCTATAAAAGCAAGAATTGTTTCCTTGCAGTGTTCTCATATTTTTTCCCCATAACTCACATCACCAACAGTATTGTGCTCCAGCAATCAAGACAGTAATGTGTTTTGTGTAAACTAACCATCAGTGGTACATTTACAGTATGAGAAACAGTGTATCTGTTGAGCAATAACCTTTAGCCCTGCTGATTGGTCGTGGACTCATTAACATGTGCAACAACTCGGTGATGACATGAGATGTGCGGCATAGAAATTCAGTTCCTCGTAGTAACATAACAGCCAAGTGCATTATAACCGGTGTTTCAGGAAAGGAGGCATCAGGTTGATTGTAAGAAAGATAAAGATAAATATAAGGAAGTAAGAATTGGGCACACACCAGGAACCAGCATGCATGCAAGTAATGTCATGAATGTGGAAATTGTAATGCCAAACCATTCATGGTTCAGCATTACGCCACTGGAAGTTACAAATAACTGCATTGGTTCTAGTAGAAAACTTATTTTTTCCATTATGTCTGCGTATACACGAGAAGACAGAAGTGGGTGTGTTTGTGTGGTTTGCCTATCTGCACTGTACCTCTGAGTTGTCCAGTAGCGTCTGCCAGCTGTCCTCTAGGGATAGGTTGGTCTCCTCCTCCTCCTCCCAGGAGTCCTGGTGGAAGGAGAGCTGTCGTGGCACCTTTGGAAATCCAAACAATGTGTAGGTCTGGAGTTTGCTCTGGAGCTGCTCCAGTCGATCCACCTCCTGTGATCAGATAAAAAACAATTTCAAAAACAGATGTGATTATTTTGAACGAAAACAAGTAACTGTCGCAAAAGTAACTGTCCATTTGTGTGACTGTTTATTGTTACATTCAAACTGTAAGTAGAGAGGGGTCTGTGTATTATAAGCATACACAATCCCATCCTTGCTGGCGCCTAGGCCGCTATTCAGGTCTTTGTTCAAGCTGGCAGGCCTTATGTAGTTATGAAAATGAGCTCTGTGCATTGAGACCATCTTAACAATAGGAGACGGGGAGCGGGGGGAGTGCTACAAAACAGAGGAAAGAAACGGAGCGGCAGAATTGTGGTTCCTGAAAACAGACAACAAAAAGTGAGGACTTTATGGGGGGAAAAAGATCCAAAAAGTTTGGTGTGAAAGCAACTCGATTTTGTTTAACCCTACAATATGGAGGATGCCAAAGGTTCAGGCCCAGGTGCAGGATCTCTGGCCCTGAGGGGGTTAAGGGGAACAAATAAATTGAAAAGGGATGGGCCCGGCAGTGACAGGTGACTGACAGAAACTGTCTCCATTTGACATCTGCCACTGTTAAGGATGTGACCTCAGGGGATGAGACACAATGGAAGGCATGTGTGTGTGGGCGCGTGCCTGTCCTTTATTAGACTCAGAGTTGATCATCATTTATAAAAACGTCGGATCCAGAATTTCAAGAGAAAGCCTTTGCTTTGGTTAACCTTGCGATCTTTAACGAGAGCTGAAAGGCAGTTTGTGTTAGTTTAAAAACAGAGCCAGGTTTACGCCATCCCTATTTTCCATTCCTTATGATAAACTTGTTTATCAGGCATGTGATAAAAAGTTAAAAGTAGCAAATTTCCAGAAAAGATGACGTTTTAAAAATCAAGATAAGAGTGGATAAAAGTGAGTGCTAACAGAAGGCTTTTCCTCTACCTACTCATTTCCAGAGCTGCTGGGTGTAAAGTATGTGAGCCAGCAAGTCAGGAGAACTTTGAAAGGAAATGACTTCACCAGGGCTCAAGGGGGATATGGCCTTCTGACCCCCTCCCACTGCTACTTGCTACTGTTCTGTTTGTTTTTTTAATGTTTTCTTAATCTCAGACATCGTCTGGGCAACAAGCCTGCCTCCTACAGCCCTTTATAGCCAAAAGAAAGTGCAGCACTTTGCTTGGAACAGCAGTCACATTCGCTTCACTACCCTGTCAGCATTACCTTGCCAAAGGACCCCGCTCCAGCGTTGGAACTGAAGAAGCCACTGAAGCGGCTGGCAGCACGGTTCTTCCAGCTGTCGGGCCCAGCCCCTACAGTGGGCAGAGAGCCACCGATCTGTCCCAGAGCATCCGGGGTTGGGATATTCGCCTCACCCAGAAACTCTGTTATGTTCTTCCTCCGACGGGCCTGACCCTGCGAGACAGAGAGAACAGACAAAAATCCAATTACAGGGCCGCAATAGGAAGAAAACAGAAAATGAAAGGAAAAAAAAAAAGATTCAATGAGTGAATGAGGGGAAATATAATTGTTTCCAGCCAGACGCATCGAAAGAGACAATGACGAAATGACAGGACAAACAGGAAATCGGAGGGGAATTCTGAGCCAGGGATGACATCAACAGGACCGTTAAAACTATCCAAATGTCTGGACACAAACAGGAGAGGGAAGGACTGCCACTTCCTCACTGTGTATGCTCACTGCATCACAAGGAGCAGGCGGGAGGTTGTTCCATAAGAACAGACGGCCGAGTCTGGCCATTGTTCCCTGTCCATTGTTACCCTGTCAGCAGGCCCTGCCGTGCGTCCTCGCTCATGCGATCTCAGTACACTTTACGAGCAGCAGCAAAGCAAACAAACAGGGGCCACCTCAGTATCTGAGGAAGCAGTTGTTTTTGTCGTCAGAGTGTCAATGCTGAAGAATCTGCTGGTCAGGAGTCAGCAAGAGGCAGGACATTGACACCCCCCCACACACACACACTTCAAACACAGCAAAAGGAACTCACATTCCTGGACACTGACACCGTTTCTGAAACTCACCGGCCATTCCAGTGAAATTCTTTCACTCATCCCCCCCGAAACACAAACAAGCCTTCACAAACACAATGTGATCAAAACACCAAGGTGCTGCACTGATGGATATCACAGATGCACTTTCCAATTCTTCTGTCAGACTCACAGTTCTTATGTTCTGGTAGTTACTTATTACAATCAGGTAATCTGCATGTAATTTTGCACAATTTTCCTCATGAAATGTCAGAAAATAGCAAATTTTAATTCATCCAGTTTTAATTCATCACATCTTAAAGTTTATTATTGCAGATATTTGACATGTAGTTTGAGGATTATCAAAATTTAAAATGTAACATGGATTAAAGCAAACTAAGAGATTAAAACTGCACTTGACTTTTACTTTAGGGAAAACTGCAGGAACGAGAAGACTAGATAAAAAGCCTTGATTACCTGTAAAATGTAAACGGTTTTCAAGATAAAGTAATGATAACTGGCTGTCACCGTAAACAGTTTCTAGCATGTATATGTTACACAATGGAATGTAAACCCAAGCTAAAAAATGAAAATCTCTGGCTGAAATGTTCTGCATTGTAAAGACTCATTTCAGGAGGGCCCTAATGGTACCACTTAACTACAGTTAAGGTGCATAAGTGTCCTATACAGGGTTGCATAATGAGTAAGTAAATCTAAGTGAGCTTTTAGTCCTTTCATCTTTCAGAAGTTATTACCAAAGAGTGCAGTGACCTAAGTGCAGAGTGGCAGCTTGGCTTTAAAACAAAAACTAAAGTGAAAGAGGGGAAAAGGGACAAACTTGGAGGCGCTTTAGTTGAAAGGGAAACGAGCCTGGAGCCATTTAGGGACTTTTTGTTGGTCCAACTGGTCAAGGACACAGGTGTTAGGAAGTGCCGAGTCCCCATGGTCAAACAGGGAAAATCTGAACCCTGTGCTACTGAGAGAGCACGACTGGCCAAACTGAAACCTGATTAATTTGTCTGACTTTGCTGTACGAGGCAATCAAAGAAAAGGGCTTTGTACATTTAAAGTAGGCTGTAATAATGGCAGAAAAAGCATCTAAAGTATTTCTACATATCAGATCACATACATGAAGGAAACTTTGTATTAGAAATAAACACCGTGAATAGTTTAAAAACCTGTTTCATAAAGCCTCAAGGCCAGGAAGTTGTAATTATAACCACCAAGGGATAAATGCCATCAGCAGTTTCCCACCATATTAACAATGCTCACCATTGAAGCCAGCGGCATGTCAAAAGTAACAAAAACCATCCTAATCCTTCAATTGGATTCATGGGTCGCAGCCCATTCTGGAGCCAGCTGCTGCTCTCTGTCAACCTCTCGCCTCCTCTCTTTCCACTTCCACTGTGAAACAAACATCCACGTCGTCCTCGCCGTTCAGTTTGGCCGATGCGAAGTCAGTCAAAGAAGTCGAGTGACAGCTATAACACTCCCACGTTATTTCACCATCAAAACTTGAACTTCAGTCAGTCTACAAACGCCTATTCCAGCTGACAGGATCCGGGTAACCCGCCGCGTCCTGCAGAGTCCGATCACAGCTTCTCTTTGAGCCGGGACGTATCTGTGTCCTGTCCTGCTGTTCCAACAGTCAGTGATGAACCTACTCACTGAGGCGCCTAGCCTGCTTGCATTTCACACACACACTGGCCTGAAGTCATAGCAACCAGGAGGATCCTGCCTCATTGTGTTGGGCAGGAAAGAGGAGGCACCAGAGGAGGTTGATCTGAATATTAGGAGGTGGAGCTTTCGTGGCAGCTTTCAGGGAGCTCCCTGGTTTGAACAAGCATCCTGGTGCTTGTGGTGATGCCAAATGGTCTTTAGTCTCAACAGGCTGCTCTGAAGTACAAATAAACTATCAATTCCCTGCTTGTGAATCAGACACACTTTGTTTTTTCTTCCCCCCCAAAGATTTTTTTTCCTGATTAGCCCTGCTTGTAGTGCAAGCAAATTACAGTTTGGATGCTTCGTTTTTTACTCTTATTTGGAAGCAAAGCCATTATTCTTTGCTATCTTCAATCGCTGTTTTGCTTTACAGATCCTTAAACAATGCCAGGCAACTAAGTCAAAACAAGGAGAGAAATTCCCCAATAATGACCAAAGGGGAAATCCCCTTTGTTTACTTGCTTGTTTCAGCACATTCAAAATGCTGCTTATTCCAAGCAGATAAGCACGAGCGGGCGCACAGCTTCTCAAAAAGAAAAGGCTCAAAACTTTCTAGATAAGGTAGATTAACAGAGAATTAAGCTCCAAGTGCTGTGGCAGTCCAGGGACTGTTGGGGTTGTGTGAGTTTACATTAGCTACTTTGATTTGTTCAGTATCTCAGGATATTTGGGTTTTGGGCTAAAGATCAAACAAAAGTTGTAATTGGCACTTTTGCAAACCAAATAAATCCAATCAGATTATTATAATTGGCATAACAATAGATATTGACTAAAAGAACTATACAATAGTTGGTAACAACTATAAACGTTCTAGTCAAAGAAATGCTTTCATTATATTTATCTTAGTAATTACACTGCCCATTAGTTCTTTAATCAGACCAAATATTGATGAGCCACAATAATAAAACCACCCAAAACCAACTAACATAGGTCTTCTTTTTACAACGCCCGCAACACAATGTTTTTTCTGGATTACTTCGAATCCTGGCATTCACATAGAAGCTTCACCTACCTACCACCTAAACACTGTTGCAGACCAAGTGCACACACAATGGTTTGATGACACTCCCCAACAAGCGCAGCCTCACACCCTGCCATATTGAGGAAAAAAAAAAAAATGTTGCTGATTTGGTTCCCAAACTCCCCACACCCCCTAGACCCCAATCTGATCAATCATCTGAGGAATGAACCTAAACAGGTCCTGTCAATGGAAGCCCTAACCTGCTACCAATACGACTCAAAGGATCCAACACCACCATCCTGGTACAAGACAACACAGACATACTCAGTGATCCTATGTTTTGGTGCCATAAGGAGGACCTGGTGGCAAACATTAAGCTGCTTGACTCATTTCTGCCTAACTAATTATGTTTACAAGCTTTCCCTTGGGCCTACTTTGTAAACCTGACCTGAGCGGTCTCTGTTATAAAGCAACTCAACTTGGGAACTGAGACTTGTGCAGCAGGTCTAGTGGGGGCCAGTCAGGTTAATGATATCAAACTCTGAGCTTGCCCACACAGCCTTATCTTATCACTGTAGTTTGTAGCATCAACCTTGGCCTGTAAAGAAGAAAAATCATTAAATGGGAAGGGATTGTATTAAAGTGGTTATACAGAGAAAAGTAGTACCTTCCCTGCCCCCCCATTACTCACTGTGCCCCTGTGACTACCTTTATGCAACTGATAATGACTTCCCTTGATCAGGAAAGTTGATTAACGATGGGAAAACAGCGTGCACACTGACCTTCCTCAAAGCTTGAATACACACCAGCTTAAGCAGTAACACACACATTACGTGTGCTTAACCAGGAAATAAAAGCTGAGAGGAACTCCACGTTAGTCAACACACGCCACAGGTTAACCCAAAGCCACTGAATTTGTTATAATCAAGGCCCGATGACAACCCCCAAACTGCGGCACAAAAAGAAACCGTGGCTTCAAGCTTAAGGTGAGAGAAGGGAGTTAAAACCAAGTGAAACAAGACTCCTGATACTTTACCCCAACCCAGCCATCCTCACAGCAAGTGCACTAAATTATTTTCACAGTCATGTTTCCAGAAGAAAAAAAAAGATAATGCTCTCACTTTTCTGTATATGACTGCATTGGATAAATAAACCAACCACAACTATTTATGGTTGGTTTATTGTGACTAGAGATTCCAGTAGGGATTCATTTGAATTTTATTTCATCTCTAAACTTTCAGAAAATATAAAATAGGATTGCCTACAGAGAAATGTAAAGTATTAACAACAGCCCAAAAACTAAACAGGTCGACAAAACCCTTCAACTCAGTATATTTAATGCACATTTGCTATGTGGCAAATATTTACCATTTTTAAAAAGTAATCATTGAATTAAAAAAAAAAAAGACTCAATTATTTATTCACAGCACCTAAAAAACAAAAATGTAATTTTTTGGACCAAGAAAAGCAGTATAATACTCATATTGCCTATCTTCCACTGCACTTTGACCAATCAACAGGCTTCTCACCTGACTCTCAGTTAATGTTGGTGTTTCAGGAATCTCCGTGTCCACGTTCAGTAGGTCCCAGCTGCGCCAGGATGTAAGACGGACAAAACGAACCATTTTCCACTCGGAAAAAAATAAAATAAAATAAATAAGACCTCCGATTTGGGGGGGAAAAAAGGTCCCGAGTAATCAGAAAAGCAGAGGCACTTCCAGTAATCAGGAATTCATTTCCAGGAAAGCACACTCCTGACAACAGTGCAAGCAGAGTGAAGCATCACACTTTCTTCTCTTGCATAAGTCTCACACTGTCTGCCTAAGCCTTCAGGTACTGTGTACTGAAGACCAAAGGTCACACAATCACAGTCATAAAGGTGTGTGCAGAAATCTCCTCCTCCGGGCATTAGGGGAAGTCCTTTGTCTTTCCAGCACACGAACACACCTCCTCACCCTTCTCAGGTTTTGGCACCTCCTACACCATATGGGGAATTCATAATGGACTCTTAACAGCTAACATAATTAATGTAATTCTACAAAAGAAGTGAATCATTTGAATTCTTCACAAAGAAAAATGAGCTAGTTTCAGCAGCTAAGAAGATAAACTTTGATTATTCACTTAACAAAATATCACTGTCTTTATTTTTGCACTAATAGGTCAAAAGCCGAGGCCATTCAGTCTAAATACACCGTAAAATTAAAAAAAAGAAAGAAAAAGAAACAAATCCTCAGATTTAAGACACTTAAATTGTAATATCTGAATTGGCTAGAAAAAGAATTCTACTAGAATGAATCAAATAATTCATTATCCAATCGGGAATTACAACTTAAATCTACAGTAAGATGTCTTTTTTTTAATAAGATATAAACATATATAGTGATTTCACATTAAATCAACTATCTATTAGCTAGAGCTGATGTCACGAATGAAATGGCACCGTGTG
This sequence comes from Etia nguti, assembly GCA_015106755.1. Classification (NCBI taxonomy): domain Eukaryota; kingdom Metazoa; phylum Chordata; class Actinopteri; order Cichliformes; family Cichlidae; genus Etia; species Etia nguti. The sequence continues at coordinate 30,584 of VUQG01023917.1, read as the reverse complement.
CACACAAGAGATCAAAGTCTACCATTCATACTTATCAGGTCAATCAGAGACACTTCTCACCCTATTTTTTAAACAAAGCCCTCATGTTTCTGTTCAGTTCTTAAGATCAATCCAGCAGTAATGACCCTGTGTGACCGCTGCTGATTGAAGCATTGTCATTTAGACTGATTACTTTGTTAGATCAAAGCTGCCCTGTTTTCAAACTACCACACAGGTCAGACAGTGAGAGACGAATCCTTGATGTGATAGTCTGAAAAAACCAAAACGCCACCACATTAACACCCACAGTTGTGTAACACAGGGACTGAAACACACTGTATGACCTAATTTAAAAGGAAATAAATAAAGACAATTGCTCCCGTCAGTTTCTCTTGCATTTCAAAACAAACAAAAGCACACAGTATGAGTTGATTCCTGCAACATGAATACAGTAACAGTAAAACACACTCAGCAGACTATAATGTGTAAAAATAAAAGGAGACATGACATTACTCCCAACTCTGTGTCATCAGCTGACAATTAGTCTTTCTACATCATTGAGTTTCTCAAGCCCTGAAGGCTTTTTTGGGCCTTTTGTTAGCTACAGCAATTCCACAGTATTTTCCCAGCAACCCGTCTGTTATGAAACAACATTATCTACCATGGCGGCTTGGCGAATACCAGACTGTTACTCTTACAACCTTAAGACAAAGCCGGGTGTTTCTGTTCCTTTTGGAATTACTGCAACTAATAACTGTAAGTGAGCCAAACCTACAACACAAGATTTCCTTTCTTTTTTTCCCTTCTATTGGATAATAAAGTAGCAAATCGTTACACTTGAGAGGCTACAAGCAATCTTAAAGAGTGGATATGAAACGTGAGTGTCACCAGCACTATTAAATAAAAAACATCCTGTTTGAAATACACACTTAACAGATCAGATCAAGGTAATACTCTCCACACACGGTCCACAGGAGAAGGGTTACTCAATATAAAACCGGCACAATATCTAAAGTCAGCAAACGCAACATAAGAGTGTAGTGGTTTACACATTCGCCTAACAAGTGAAAGGTGTGATCCCAGGAGGAGACACAAATCCCTACAAACCAAAGTTAAATTAGGTGCTGCTTGCTGGGGCGACCCCTTGTGAATAAGAGAGTTGCTTTTTCTTTAAACATAAGATGAGAAAACTCGAAGCCTCCGATGGTTAATAACGGAGAACAGAAATGTAGTATGAGACATCTTGTGTCCAGCAATTAAAACTTGTCAAATTAAAGTATAAGTATTAGTATTATTAAAATAAAGTATTTTAATGTGTTAATTACATTTCTTCCGGCAAAACCGTTTTAGACATGCAATTTTTGTATGC
>VUQG01023917.1:16234-29216 GCA_015106755.1 Etia nguti | reverse complement strand
ATGCCATAATGGATGCACAAAGGTATTCTTTGAACTCCAAACTAGGACGCTTGTTTATATTTTGGATCGCTGCATCAATCATTTTCTTTTCTTATTAATTAGTCGTCAGGCTGTGATGTATTAAAGAATTATACAAAGAATTATAAACCTCTAAAAACTTTGCTTTACACAGTTTTTTTTTTTTTTTTTTTTTTTTTTTTTTTTTTTTTTTTTAAATAGTGTCAGCCTTGCAGATTATGTTCATCGCAGCTGTGGCTGCAAGCACAGAAGCCCGACCCATCAGCTGTTCAAATATTATGTTTATGGAGCGCAGCCACTCAGGAGAAAGTTAAAGGACGCATTGCCTTAAAGGGAGAGGAGATAAATCGACTTAAGACAGTGAATAAACTGAGCTGCACCAAAGCCCACTACACAATAAATCAGGATTATTTTGATCTGTGAATCATGTAAAAATACTCTAGTACAGGCTGGTAACAAAAATACGGAGCTGGTAATGAGCAGAACATGTTTTATAACATCAAGTTTCACCAAAGATGGCAAAAATATTTACAAAGAGAAGCCAAACATGTCAAATCTTAAATGAAAAGTGGTCGGATATGAGACTGGGACAACAAATTTCACCAGAAGCTCAGCACCAGCTTTTTCTCCAGGTTTTTCTTCTGTGTCACAAAAGGATTACCAAATGTTTTTCCTAACGTGAGGGCAGAGTGCATTATGGGAGGCCAGAGCCCTAACACACATATGGAGGATCCATTACTCTACACCAGCTCCCTTTGAGAGCTAACACAATCCAACTGCAAACTGTAAACCGAGCCCTGACACTGGATTTGCAATTTCTTGATAAAATAATAGTGTTTAAAGTTGAACGATTTTTGAATTCTTTTATTCAGCTTGAATCACACCCAGTCAGAGAAGCAGGGCAAACTACCAGAGGTCAGCCGCTTCTGTGTTGTATTTACAGTTCTATGGCAACAAATGGACTTTATATTACAACGGTGAGAACACTAATCAGAGTTATCATCATCAATCATGTTTTTCTGACAGTAACAAGGTCCTGGAACATGGCTGTCTTATCTTTATGAGAGCTGTAAAAGTGAAAGGTTTCAGGTTCTGTTGTGGGGAAAAGGGAAGACAAGAACGCTTGTGACACTGACTTTGCATTTCGTAGCTTCTGTTTAACAGTGAGAGGAACATTTAAACATTTTCAAAGTTTTCTTTTTGCTCAATTTTGATATTAATCTGGGCAATAACCCTTGGGATTAATAAGGTCACCATACTAAATAAATGGAGAAGGGTCTCAGCTTCCAGAGATTTTAATTTAGTAAAGTTATGTAACTACAGTTTGTCAAAATAACCCTACAACCAAAGACAAATGAATTAACTGGACCTCAGGTCTTCTGCAGGTCAGAAGGCCCCCTTAATCAAAAGGGATGTAGTGCAAAAGGTACAAAGGGATAAATAACTGGCAAATGGTGCAATTAAGTGCATGGCAGAGGTTGGTGACAGGGCTTTATGGAAACTATCAGCAGGGCTGGATTGCATCTTTCAGAATCAGCGTCATAAAACAATCATTCTCGATCACGAAAGCTACTTCTAGCCTATCACAAAAGTGCCAGGAACCATAAAATATAGGAACCATGTGATAATAAACATGAAATGCCTCATTTTGACAAGAGGTCAACTCTGTTGAGAAGGGACAGGGTTTGGTCATTTTTGCTGTGAAGCCTTGCACAAGCTGATGCCGTGCCACACTCAGATACGCATGCGTTTAACAGTTAGCGCCAAAACTGCTGTCACAGAGACACAAGGAGCCTCCTCAGTGCTCAAACAACTTTCCAAGCTAAAGCTTGGATATGGGCCACTAACCAAAGTGAATCACAGGGTTTCTTCCCTTTCTTCTAAATCATTAAATTTGATTCCCGTTTCCAGAAAAAAGAAGCCGTGACGCTGTGTCAGAACTGCTAAGAAAGATGAGGAAATGTTGACCACTCTGTTGCATCACTTTTTAGCATTTGGGAAATGAGTAAACCATTCAATGTAATTCTGAAACTGTTTTTTTCTGCATTCCTGCTGAATATAAGATTTCAGTTTCTCAGCAGGCTGGCATCAGCTTTGCCATATTATTCCTTTGATAATGCATCGAATGTGGTTTTGCCAGGTCTTGTTTAAAAATGTCTGAACAACAGTAGATAATACAATTTACTCAGAACTGTATAATTACAATATTCAGCATCAGTGTTACCGTCACACATGTGCAAGTGATACACTAATAAATCCCCACATCAACACAGCTAGATGGCCATCCACCTTCACCACCTTTCCTCTTTAGCCCAGAGGACGTGGCGCCCATGATTTCTAAAAAGACTCAGACCTCAGTCCATTTTTCACCAGCTTGGACCCAGATAGGGCTGAGATGATGATCTTGTTTATACACTTTTTTTTCTCTGTATAGTGAAGTCTGAACTGTGAACTCTAGGTACACCAAGAATCTGTGTTCACTGACAATGGTTTTCAGATGTGCTTCCAAGGCCATGCAGGGATTTCCATTACCGACTCAGGTCTGTTTTTAATTTTAAAGTTCTGCCCGAGGGGCTGAAGGTCAGAGTCATTCAGGGTCAGTTTTCATCTTTGTCCCTCATGTGAAAGGTTTTCCTTTTGGTACCTATTATAAAATATAAATAAAGAAATTCCCATATAGTCATGCCAATTAAAAACAAAACAAAACACACTCTTCAGACTCTAAACAATACTCAAGAGGAGTGTCTTAACATTTTGAGATAAACTACTGTGTCTAAAAAGACTCAGCACTTTACTGCCACCCTGAGGACTGCACCGGGGTTGTCACTCTCATTACTCTTTCAAATTCAGCGTAAATAAGTCCGACAAGCATGAGCCCTGCACAGTGTGGGTACTGAAACTCAGTAGTAAGAGTCCTGGAAAGAACACAATTTACACTGAAACGTAAAATATTCCACTGTGCAACAGGTCAGAGACTGTATGACTAAAACTGTGTTCCTGAGCAACCTCCAGTGTTTATTTCACCGCTTGATGACTAGTCTTCATGACTTACCTTCACAGATTTCCCATAAAATGCTTTAACCAAGCCTCTACCCGTTCTGCTGCCCAAGGCAACAAGACATCTGCTCACAGCGCGTATACGAACACACATAATCAAACTCACCTGTAGGTGCGTGTCGACTTGCCTCAAGGATGATTAGCAACCAGTGATGTTTGACGCAGCTTAAATGACATCTGACAAAGCAAAACTGACTAAACTTGAGAAAACTACAAATGTAAACTACAGTTCAAGTAGCATGTGACAACTCTTACTACACTGATTCAGGATATGGTGTTACTCTCAACCAGTACACAAGGACATGCTACTAGATTGGAAAGTGATGACCACATTATGGGAAAACTTGAATATCTGCTTATCACAAACAAATACGACAATACAAGTCACCACTCATACTATGTTGTTCAGAACATCAGTCAAAGCAATGTTATGGAGAGACGACTTATAATTAGTTTTTTCTAAATAGCATTATCTACAAAATCTTATTTATAAAATCTTTTGAACTGTGTTATCTTCACTTTTAAGAGCAAATCAAGGCAGCGCGACCAGATACTGCAACAGATGATTACAGTTTCAATCATACACACATATACAGAAATATCTAATCACCCAATCACATGGCAGCAACTCAATGCATTTACGCACGAAGACGTGGTCAAGACAACCTGCTGAAGTTAAATCGAGCATCAGAATGGGAAAGAAAGTGACTTCGCACATGGTACGTTTTGTTGTTGCTAGACAGGTTTTACGGAATAGTTCAGAAAATGCTGATATGCTAGGATTTTCTCACAGAACCAAAGACTGGTCCTAAAACGAGTGGCACTCCTGTCAGCTAAGAACAGGAAAGTGAGGCTACAGTTCACACAGGCTCACCAAAGTGGCACAGTTTGGGCTCTTTAGTGCCAAATGAAATACTACTAGATCATTGTTGCTGATCATGTCCATCCCTATATGACCACAGTGCATCCATTCTTCTGATGGCTGCTTCCAACAGTATGAAACAACATGTTGCAAAGTTCAAATCATCTCAAACTGGTTTCTTGAACATGACCATGAGTTTACTGTACTCAAATCACCAGATCTCAATCTGCTGGAGCACATTTGGGATGTGAAACTACTACTACTACTAACAAAGTGTACCTAATAAAGTAGCTAGTGAGTATATCTTAATATATTTATAATTTTTAGACTATTGGTCAGACAAAAATAGGCCACTGACCTCTCACCCAAACAGCAGTTGTCCAGTAAAAAGAATTTACCAAGGTTTTTTTTTTTTTTAAAAGGTTCATTCATGACTGTCACATCCACTGAAGGCATTCCCACATTTTTAAGCAGCGTCTGTTTGCGATCACAGTTTAACACAACTCAACTCTTTATGGGATTTGGGGACCTTTACTCTTCTCTGCAGAAGCTCCAGACAGAAAATGTTGGTACTTGTCTTTTAAGAACAACACCCTTAATTGTTGATCAGTCAGCTCTAAATTCAGTACAAGACAAGCTTTCCAACAGCGACATGGAGCTAAGCTACTTTGCAAGAGACAGTTGTTTCACGTGGCAAAAATCTGTGGTTGCAATTAGAAATAATAGCCTGACTTTGCCTGAAATGAAAAGCCCATTGTTTCAAAAAATCCAAAAGGTTCAGGGAGAAAAATCTGCTACTGTTATTGTGAAGTATATCGAAAGTTTGGGACATGTCACAACATTGCACGGGTGGGTGTTTAGTGAACAGCGTAGCTATCTGATTACATTATATTAGGTTCTGGGAAGCTGTTAGGAACATTTTTCATGATTTTTTACAGACTAAACAGTGTTTCAAGCAGTAATCAAAAACATTTCACAGATTTATGGATGATTAGATACAGTGCCAGCGCTAAAGCCTGACTAATGTCTATTTGTGCTAAAAAATCAAAGTTTGCATGCTGAAAACTGTTTCAAGAGCTACAACAAGCACATTATATGCCACAACTTGAACCCGATGACCGTCTGCACTATTTCCAAGCTGCGTGTTTGGCAGCCAAGGGGATCGGGATCCTGCAAGCCTCTATCGGCCTTTTAGCATCACTCATCAGTAACAAAACAGGCGCTTCCTGGTGCTGCAGGAAGAGCTGAAGTAGCAGAGAGAGTTCCTGAGTGACTCATCATCATGTGAGATTCAAAGGTTCTGTCGGCAGCACGAAGCGGCGTGCACATGCATGCATGTGTGCTCATAGATGCACGAAGAGCTGGCAGAAGATTTGAGTCTGGCAGAAGGCTCAAATAGATTCCCAAGATTGTGCAGTGCCGATAATGTTAATGGAAGACAATGAGGTCATAATGAGATCATCATGAGATACTAGGAGGAGCTCATGGGACAACAGAAACAGGTGATATGGAAAATGACAAAGCTTGCGGCACAAAAACAAAACAAAAGATGAAGTGCGTGTCTATGTGCAATGTGTCGTTCACAGAGGTGGCGTTCGATAGTTCCACATATTATCTGTCGCATCACATGGAGTCTAATCGTTTTCAAGAATTAACCCGTTTGTCCCAGACGTAACTCACCAACAGATCTATGCTTTCGCGGCGTCCGAGAGATCCATGCTCCACCTTCTCACTGCCTGGCGTGAGGATGTAGGGGCTCTGGACTCCAGGTGGCTTCATGTTGGGCAGGCTGAGAGACCGCAAGTCCTTCACGCCCTGCTCCACCTTCAGCTCATCGCCTGGCCGAGCTACACAAAAAAAATAAAGAAAAGAAGAAAAAAGGTCAAGCTGTTTGGAAGAAATACTGGAAAACTCTTAAGCCATTATTTATCTTTTATAGCAGAAAAAAATGCCAAAGAGTTTTCTCTTCAAACTGACTTTTGTTCTGAGTTTGGACTTATTTTGAACTCAGACCAGCACCCAACAGTATGGGGTGTGATGGTTTTCCTTACAGTTTTACAGCCTCTTAAAAACACAGTAGACGGGTTAATACAAATCAAAGCTTGGGCTTAAATTAAACCTGCAGTAGTGTGTTTTTTTGGGTCACTTTGGGGCAGTGGAAACTTCTCACCTTTTCAGGTAAATATCTTAGAAATCATCCAACGAAAACAAATATTCCTGGTGAAAGTGCTCACTTAAAGAGAAAACCGAAATACTAGTTCTGACTAAATTCCTGTTAAAGCTCAGGAGAAATCGTGATTTAACTTCAAGTGTTTACAGTACCAGAACAAACCAGAGCAGAACAACATAGATTCTCAGACTTCATGCGACCGAACAGCTGTGAACTGTTTACCCTTGACCTCTGTATATTTTTGAGACTGTATGTAACTCCAGTCTGTGGTCAAGAGGTGAGAGAGTGGGAGGGGACAATTTCAAAGAGGAGCAATTACTCGTGGCACTGGATCTCATTACGAGCGGCTCTAATGGGCCTTTCATCTAAAAGTGAAACAGAGGAGACGGAGCCATTTCACACAGTCCCCACCCTGGAAAAAATTAAGGGAAAGCCTAAAGACTCATATTGCTGTTTAGTCAGTGAAATTTGTGAGAATTTTCATGACACTTTCAGAACAAGATTGAACAGATCAGTGACACATTTTTCACGTGTAGTTTTAATCACTAGTATATTACAAAAGACACAGTCCACTCCTTTTTCCTGCTTGTCAGAAACACGGGTGTGAGAGGAAACTGGCCAGCCTCATTAACCATTGTTAAAAAGGCACAGAGGTAAGAACAGCGCAACGTCTAAAATACTGCTGCTGAGGACCAGACTGCTCGGTTTCTAGGAAAAACAACAAAGGCTTGACTTTTCCTGTGGGCCATTTCATTGTGCTATTGAAAATTATTTAAAGAGGTTTCTTACAGTCTTTTTTTGTTTTTTTGTCCAGCAAGTGAATAACTGACAAAAAAAAATATCCTAAACAAGCTGCGACCCCGCAGTTATGTCGGCTATTTTAAAGAAAAAGGGGAAATAATTTGATTTGTCACATTATACTTGTGAAAAATAAATCACTGGAGGAAATCAAAGGCATTCAGTTTAAATGTACCGCTGAACTGTGTGCATGATCTTTATTCGTTTTACCGAATCTCATGCGATCGACTCGTGAATTTGAGACAAAATTCAACATTCAATAGTCATTTACAGGCGAAGGGCTGCAAAATGAATCAAAAGAATGCATTTTCTGCAATTAAAGGGGAGACATTTGGCAACATTTGACTTTGTTCTGCAAAAACGGTGGCTAAAATATTAGTTAGCTAATATTGTCAACTTTGCACTCATAAATGGAATGGGTGATTACAAATGATGATTATGATTAGTGGGTTTTTGTAGAGGATCTTCAAAATGAATCTGATAATTGAATACCATAGTCTTTACTGCTGTTCCTGAACCTTCATCTGCCCTTAAACTCTCTCTGTGTTTGGATCAGGACAGTTTCTCTCTGTGATAAAACACAGCCATAAATTTTAATCTTGCATATCTAAAATTTTTCATTGCTGAGAAGTTGTTTCATCTTCTGCAACAGTCGACAGCGATAAATCAGCCACAAGCGCTATTTGTATGAATTGTGACTCATAATTTGACATCATGTAAGTGTGTGTTTGTTTTTACCTTTCACTTTGAGGTAGTGTCCTCCAAAACGGTAGGCCTCGAAGTTGAGGGACAGTGGCGTGTTAGACTGATCGAGGAACAAGTCCACCCGGGACAACTCAATGCCATTCCTCTCAAACACAGGACCTAGAACCTCTCTGGTAAGACATGACAAAGAGAAATAAAACATAAATATCATCTAAACTATTTATAAAAAGCTGTTAATTGTGGATTTAACACAACGCTCACCGCAGTGTTTTCTTTTTCATAGCAGGTACAATTTCTGTGTTTATGTCCACACTGAGGTCAAACTTGAGGCTGAAGCACTCCTTACTGGGGTCCTGCAGGAAGAACAGGGTCTGTGAGTTTACACAGGTGGGGCGGGCTGTCCGGCTGTATGCAGGCTCTCAGCAGAGCCACAGGGGGGCTCCTTCATACTACACTGCCTGGCTCAGACAAAGAACAGCCTAGAAGGTGCTATCGCACCATATCTTGGTTCAGAGAAAAATGGCAGCTGCTGCATTTCACAACTCTTTGTCTGTATCATATAATCTTCCTGGACTCCTTCCAAGAACAGAGCATGAGTTAAAGTGCTGGGGGGCATGTGTGTTTGCGTGATATCTTACATCAGTGTGTCGTCTCCGTGGTTTCTTTTTCGCCAGCTTAATCCCCACTGTTTTACGCTCCCTGCAAAACAGTCAAACACATCATCAACCCTAACATGAAGCAGCCCTTCAAAAAAGCCCAACATATGAGAAAGTGCCCTCTTCATGTGTCTCCATCAAAGATTTTAATGAGATCTGACAGGCGACATGCTTTATGGCTCCAATTTATCCTATAGCATGCAGGGAATAAAAGAGGAAAAGAGGCAAGCAGGAGGAAAACTGGAACACTGGTATGACATAACAGAGGGTTACTGACCCACGGTCACTGCTCCCTTCATCCTCTTCCTCCAGGTCCGAGGGGGGGCTGGTCCGTGGGGGACAGGAGCGTGTGGATACGTTCCGAGCCAGGATGGAGGCTAAAAGTTAACAAATCACAGCAGTCACTCTCTGTGTTGTTTCACAACTAAGTTAACACTTATTGTAACAATTTTTAATTAGCATTGTTAATAAACGGGAAAGTGGTAGTTAATTCAACTTTTCTTAAAAGTTATTTACAGCAAAAGAATGAAAAGATCATTTTTCTGGTTTCTACAGCACTGTCTGGATGGTTATTGTAAAATTCCACTTTCAGTCTATGTAAATGGTTAATAAATGTTATGCAGGGCATCGATGAAGCTGATTTTTATAATACTTGTGACCCCTTTCACTAAAAGTTTTTACTTCAGATATAGAACAAAAACATAGCATCCTTCAACAAACAAAGAGGTTCAGTGACAGTTACCTGCAGTTCCTGCATTTCCACTACATGGTGGTTTCATTTTGCAAAGACATGCAAAAGTAAACTAAACAAATCCCTAAACTATAGATCACATCCGGCTTTGGCACATTTCACTACGTACCACATATCACTTTAGTTCTGAGATAAGTTTAGCAAGCTATGGTGAGCTTAAAGTCAGAGTTTGCTGTGTCATGAAAATGACTCTCTTTATATCTGTTTAAGTCACTGTCATAACCTATGCTGAACGCATAACCTGGTTGGGAGCAGGTTTTCATTAATTCTTCCATTCACAGCATGTGTTAAGAACAATACAGATTCTCTTTTATATGGGCACATTGTTCCGCCGCACATTTAGGGATGCATCCATACAAATGTTTATTCAATTCAATTTTATTTATATAGTGCCAAATCAGAACAACAGTTACCTCAAGGTGCTTTATATTGTAAGGTAAAGGGTTGGATGCTTTCTACAAAATAACTGACTGGAACTTTGTAGGCACGATTTAAGCCAACACTGCCTGCATAGAGTGGAAGACATGCTGCTATGCTCATAATAAAAATGGCCACAAGCATGGCCAATATCCAAACTGACTTAGAAAATCCTGAATCCGCAAATACATTCATCTTTACTGTTTTCAATTATAATCCATATGGACTCATTGGACACATTTTCGCTTCAATAAAAGTAACAACGCTCACACGAATCACAAAATGTGCAAATGTGGAATTTCACAACAAACACATGTTGAGCTGTGCAAGAGGAAAATGATTTACATGATCTTTCTTATTTAGACAATAACAACAACTGAGTCCTTGACATTTACGCAGTGACGGCCTACAGCGTCATCCTGGTCAGGGAGGAATACCAAATAAAGAAATCATGCAAGTCTACCTTGAGGTTGCAAGTCAAATCGGGGGTGCCGGTCAAAGTGCATGTTGTCTGAGTTCTCTGAATGGCAGCGTGAGTCACATGACTCACACAGGTGGAGGGGGCTTTTGCTATTCAGGTCTTGACAGTCTGGGTGGTGGCAAACCTAAACACAGAAAGCAAAAGAGAGGGAAAAAGAGAAAGTCAGAACAAAATAACTGCCAGGGACATAAAGTCTCTGCATTAAAATACAAAAACAATTTAAATGACTCGGCCAAAGAAAAAAGGGCAAAACAGTCACACACACTTAGAATAAACAGCTCCCTGCCTGACTATTGTTTCAGTTACAATTAAAATGACCACAGAAGCTGTTGTGGGCATTCCTGCGGTTTGGTGACTCCCACCTTTCCACCATCTGTCCCTCAGCGGCATGACAACTAATTGAGTTAAATTCAGTTTTACAGCTCATGTGCTGACATAGGACCAGCTTGCCCTGACCTAATCCTTACTGGTATCCCCAGAGGTGAAGCAACAAAACTGACCGCAGGTCAGCAACTGCAACACTTACAGGCCAGAGAGCTCAAGAAGCTCCATAGCTGATGCAACATGCAGCAGAAGGCTGCAGGATTAAAGGATCTCCTGGCCCAGACATATACACCCACCCCACGTCAACAATGGGCGGCGAAGCACTGGGGGAGCTCTCCATGTAGACCTCCTCACTCCACCCTGTGTCCCTCTCACCATCACCCACACCCGCCTCAGGAAGCGTGAATGTATGGGGAGATACAATGGAAGTCCCGCTAATGTACTTCCTGTCATTGTTTCCATGTACTCATGAGGAGCAGTGTGTCTGTGCAAGTGTGTGTAAATATGTGTGTATGTGCACAGCAGAGAGTTGAGCACAAGCTAGACAGCCTAGCTTACGTGTAAACAACTATAGAAGGCAAGAGGTAGATGCCATACCCATTACATAAGCCTATTTTAGGCAACAATATTCACATAGGCACAATAATATGCGCAAAGACAATATATCAGTAAAGAAAGGAGTTTAAGAGGACACAATAGACTCTGATTTAAGTACAATCCAACGTTCCCAGGCTTAGCACTGTACCCTCACATTGTGCAGATGGGACCTGAACTCTTTGCAAGTTGGCTCCATATCCACGTCAGCGGACACTGAAGACCCCAGTAAACATTCAACTTGCCCCCTCTTTGGTCTGCTAAGCCCTGTCAACCCACACTGACAAGCTGCCTTATTAATCCCCTACTCTCAATGTCTAGCCAAATATAATCGTAGATTTTAAGGAGCAGATCGCAGAGCTGCAGGAGGACAGAAAAGGGGGAGGAAGGGAGTGAGCAGTAGGGTTAAGGAAGGGTGAGGAGTCCCGGTGAAGATATAAAGGCAAGGCAGGAAGGAAAAATAAAAAGGTCCATCCAGAAGCTTTTCAGAAGGACAAAGCCCCCTAATCTTGCAACCTAATTGGTGCCTGTGCTCTGTCAAAGCCATCTGACGGTTCTGCAGAGATTAAACAGCCCCACAAGCCAGGGTCGTCTTCTCATTTTCCTCTCCCCAGCTCTGTTGTTTCTGCCCTCTGCCACCACCAGCATAGACTCCTCCCTTCCTCTGATGCACTCAGGGTCACTGTACCCAGACACAGCTTCAACCAGAGAAGATTTAAATAGAGACTGAGAGACAACAGCGAGAGAAAGAGCACTAAAGTTAATGAGAGAATGGCCTTTTGTACTGTAGTGAACAGACATGAGGTTAAACGACAATTCCAGTTCATTACAACTTGATTTTTATAGTTTGGGCTGTCATACTAAAACAATTGGAGATAGTCAAGCAGGTATGTTGCTAAAGTTACAGACAGGAATGATGATCATACCCATGAATAAAAGATTTCAGCTGTAAAAACCTAGACTTGGGTGCTGATATTCATATTAAAAGTCATCACATGAGCACTATTCAGTGAAAAACATCGTGTAAATGGACCGACCTAGTTAGCAAATAGCCGTATCTGCAAGTATTGCTCACTTTGTGGTGACTGTGGTAAAGGAGGATTAAAAGAACAGCCAGAATCCGGGTTAGAACATTTCTCAATAGCCACAGTCGATGACGTTCTGTAACTTGCAGGTACAGATAACTGCTGTGTCTCACATCTGACTCACTGACCTCACCTCACCACTCAACAGCCAGAAATAAGTGATAGAAAGTTGTTAAAACATCACATGCTTATGCTTCTCTGAAGTGAACGTCAGCACACACACACACGCATTTTCAAACAGCAGCGTCAAATGTCTCATCACACAGAGATGCTGAGTTCTCCATGAAGTGTGGAGACAGAAAGAGAACCAGACCAGAGAAATACAAGCAAATAAGAAGCCATATTTAGACAATAAGATAGGTAAGCCCTCCTTGCTATCAAGTCAGGGCGTTCACATTCCTGCAGGAACTAAAGCAGCTGAAAAAAAAATCTGATGCTTTAGCCGAGATTAATGGACGAATCATAGGATGAACTAATGCCTCTCCTGGTGAACCAAAACCAACTGTTAAAAAAGTCAAATAAACCTAGAAAAGCCTGTAATCTCACAGTCATCAAAGGAATGATTTACCTATCAGAGATATGTGCAGCTGAGATTTTTGCAATACTGAACATTCCTATCGGACAGTTATTCAGGTACAGCCTGACTTTTACGAACCATTTCTGGATACGGATCAAAATGGAAAAAGGTGGAGGAGGGTATAAACGAAGCTGGAGGTGGCGGTGTGAGACAGCTGACAGGAAGCCGTGCATGCCTCGGACGGTGAACGTATGAGTGTGTGCGAGACAACATGTGTCATGCGAGTGCGTCGCATGAGTCCCCTGCATGCCTGCTCTCAGATCTGCCCGGATTAGTGGGGTAGTTTGGGGCGGCATGACTGGAGATGAAAATGCTGAAAACACAAACACACACACACACAGCCCAACCTTCGCCCCTTCCCCAACAGCTGAGAATACACACACACACACAGGCCCAACAGCGGCCCCTCTACTTGGCTTACCAGATCCGATGCCACGTGGCACGCGATTATGCATCCTTTGCTTTCACACATCCTGCAGCTTGCCAA